>BOSO01030737.1:0-10647 GCA_018403395.1 Gorsachius goisagi | reverse complement strand
AGCACCAAGTACAGGGGCACGATCACTTCCCTACTCCTGAAGACTTTAAGCTTTTTAAAAGCAGTTTCCCTAGGGCTATGAGATACAGGCAAACTTTCTTGCGGTGCAGTAGAGATGATGGAAGTTGTCTGCATGGTCGCCACCCTGCATTAGTGTCTAGCTTAGTCCTGGCTACTGTTTAAATCATGAACTCAGCAAGCCCTAATACTTCCCTCCTGTGTGGTGTCTTCCCCCTCCCAAAAGCTGTGATTATAGACTTACACAAGCAAAAAGCAGAAGCAGAAAGAAGGTGCTTGCTTTTGTTTGAGACCTCCTATGGGAAATGATGCCCGAGTGGTGAAATGGTACTGTCACCCATGAGAGGTGCAGACCAAAGGGAACATCTTATGTGGCTTTCCAGAGGGATCTGCCAAAAGCCCTACAGCTGAGGAAGCAGACATTTGTGTTAGAGTTTTCCTTCAGAGAGCTTTGTAGTGTATGTGTGGCTGGAATGTTTGGTTCAGGGGGCCAGGTTAAACCTTGTATGGTTTAATCTCTCTCACTTTTTGTTTAATCATCCAGTTTCATAGTTTGAGATCTTCTTAAAACCAAGACAGTTAGCAGACGGCTACGTGAACGTGTAGCTAAACTACCTGTTTGTCTCTTAACATGCAAGAAAATAATTTCCACTTCAAATATTGGATATAGTGAAGATGATTAGGCATTTATTACATTTTTCCCTTCTTTGCTCTAATAAAACCAAGTTTCCAGAAAGCTCTCCATAACGCTGGAAAGGGGTGTGACCTTTTTTCACTGAAAAAGATGTTGCTTTGCATTTGCTAACTTGTAAGCGTTTCAAAATTTATACTTCCTTGCACTAAAAGCTGTCTCCAGCTAATTGGTGGTCTCAGTTTACTTTAAAAAAAAAAAAAAAAAAAAAAAAGCTGGTCTTTCAAGTTCACCTCTGTCTCTGTTTGTTAGTCTCCATCTGGTTGTACACCAGAGACCTCTAGAGCATATGCTGCTTATCTCAAGGGTAGTTTGACATGTGGGAAGAAATAATTTTAAAAATAATTAATGGATAGATATTAACATGTATCTATTGTGGGCCATGTGAAAATGCCATTCTCCATTTTTATCAATTTTATTTGTTTAAGCATAAATATGTTTTTAAATAAATTGCTGGTTAACTTCAGATTGATGTGCACGCAACAGAGCGGTGACTTAGGAACTTTCAGCTGGGGTGAGATGTGATTTCCTTTAGAGACAGGGAAGAGCTATATGCTCAGATTCCTCTTCTGCAGCCAAAACATGGGCATTCCTCATCAAATGTGTGATGGGAACAGGAGACTTCGTGTGTGGCCAGACATTGAAGTGCATATATGGGTGATGGGAGCAGCTAGATGTTGTTCGTATATTGAGTACAGATTTGGTCACCTGGGGCCCTCTAGGAAGAACTTGGTTTTCTGCATTGCTGGACATAGCATAAATGCTGGACAGCCTTGTTGTAGGATATCGGCTTGCTGCGACCGCAGGAGTTAGAGGAGTTGGCAGGACTGTGTGTTTTCCAGCAATTTTTCAGCTATGACTGTAAAATGGTTTTGATTTTGTTGAATTCCTTGAGGTGTGCTGTCAAGGATATCAAGGCACACTTCTGCAGAGACATAGCTGAGCCTCGTTCTGTGGCTGCTTGAGAAGTTGCCCTCAGCTGATCTGGCTGTGAATAGGACATTGAGAACTGAACACCCTTACACCCAGCGGCGAGGAAGCTACTGGAGTAACCTCTGTGCCTTGCCCATGCTAGTCTGGTAGGTAGGTTGGCTTCCAACACACGTGTTTGAGCTCACCGATTATCTTAAACTTCATCTCTACTCTCATCACAGGTCTTGCATAACTGAAGAATATATTATCTACACACTTCTATTGGTTGTGGATTTGTGGGACCAGTATACTCTGCTAAATGGAGGGACCTCAAACCTTTCTTCATGTTACTTGCACTTCAGAGCTTGCGGTTTTTAATTACAGTGGACAAAGAGTAAACTGAACTAATTAAGGGCCTGAATAAACACGGTGCTTGTGTGTGCTACATAATTAAGTGCTTTCCTGAAAACAGCTTATTTTCTTTCTGGTTTACTTAAATGTTGCTAATTAGTATTGATATTTTTTTTTTCCCCCAACTCCCAAAGATGGGATAAAACATGAATACCTGATCTTAAAACAGCATAGGTGGAGAGCAACTTGATAGAAGAGCCATATGACCTACAGCCCACCTCTTCCTCCCTTTTTCAGGAATCCCTGGCACTTTACCTTTGGGTGATGGGAAATGCTCCTCTTCCATCCAACCTATGTATTCTCTCACATAACAAATACGCTTCTGGTGCGATAGTGAGCTTAAAGGTTTCTTCTTTCTCCTAAGATCCTCAGTTGAATTTGGGTGAAGATACAACTCAGTCTACTTATATGTCTATAGAAGTAAATGCTTTATGTAAAGACTAATCACACTCTTTGCCTCTTGAAATTATTAACTCTGTGTTTGAATTTTTTTATAGTGTTTTCATTTGACAGAGTAGTCATGCAAAAAATGTGGACTGATTTAAAAGGTGTCTGCCTGTAAGTAGTCTAATTATAGAACATCCTCCCTTTCACACCATTTCACAAATGAAACTTTACCTTGAAAATGTGCTAACCTGTACAGTGATTGCACTTGTTAATCATGTATGCAGTTTTATTTATTTTGCAATATTACCCTTTTGCACTCATGTTTTGCTGGTAACTTTCCCCTTGAGAGTTTTCTGTAATAGAACAGATTTTCGCAGAGAGACCGTGGGTCCCTGCTATGAATTTTGAAAGTATGTCTAATCTTCCTCAATCATGCTCCAAATGTTAACTATTAAGATTCCCATACATCAATTTACATTTTATTTGAATAAAGAACCAAAGTTTTTTCTGGGCAACATGTTTGAGAGAACCTGGGCGCACGACTAATTCAATGACGATAATAACGACAGTGGCGGCTGGCACCCGGCCAGACTCATCTGACCTTTCTGGAACTAATTTACTTTTTGACAATTGGAATGAGCAGAAATGAATTAGGCAAGAAAAAGGATCAAGTGCTCATCAGCATATTACCTCTGAAAGCAAATAACTGGCTTCTACATGTAAAACCTGCCCGATAATTGTCCTGGAGCTTAATGAAGCGGGGCATCAACAATTTCCTTTAAACAGAATGAAAGCATGAGTTAAAATGTGGAAAATGTTGTGTCTGTGTAGTGGTTGAATGACAGTGGGCCTTTCTAAATTTTTAAAAATGTGAGGTGGTGTTGGCAGTGGATGTTCAAGGAAAGGATTGCACCTTGGCAGGAAAAGTTTAAGTCAAAAGGATTGTATGCCCATCCAAATATCTTTAAAGCAATGAAAATTGAGTGGAAATGAAAATGGAATAGAAAACTTGGGGAAGGTTACCAACAGAATGGTGTAAGAGTTCCTGATTTTTAGTTTGGAGGTAGGTCCCAACTTTGGGATGGAGGGTAAGAATCAGAGATTGGTGTCAAGACTGGCTTTGCAGTGTTGAGGTAAATCCAGACATAACTGCAGCTTTAGTGGCCTCCAGTCATTATTTACATGAAAGATGGTGGTTTCCATAATAAAACCACTTGGTGCTTTTATTATTATTCGTTAAGAGTTTGTGTTCAGTAGCCTACAGGTTTGCAGAACTTTGCTTGATGGAGATTCAACACAATAGAAGTCTGTTTTAAGGCTGATGTTTTTCAGGAACACTTTGTCGAAAGCTTCTTCTGCATTTCAGCATGTGGATGAGGAAAAGGAAGACTATTCCTCTGGCACTGGTGCTATGTCTCTTGCTGCTCACAGGGGGGAGTTCCTTATGTGTGCTCCCTAGACTTCCTAGAGCTTGTAGCTACGGTCTCCAGAGGCCACCTGAGAGCAGAGCAGTGGTCCTTTCTACTCAAATCCTGTGTGACTGTTGGGCCAGATGTGGTTTTGTTGCATGGGCTCCTCGTGCCCTTGCTGGCCACAGTAGGCTCCAGATGGGAGAGCAGAGGTGCTTCATTGATGTCACCCCTCTTCAGTGCTTGGCTGGAGCAGGAGGAGCTGCTGAGGTGTGGTGAGGAGGGCTGAGGAATGGATTGGTGAGAACGGAGATGTGAGAGGCTGGAGTCAGGTTGCCACTGTGTTTAATTGTAGGGGTTTTGGAGAACAGCAAGCCAGAGTAGGAGCTGAGAGAGGAATGGGAAGGTGTGGGGGGAAGGAAGGGGAAGGGTCAGCAATGGGTAGATAGATCAGCATAGAAGTAAGCATTGCAACAACAGAGAACGTTGGAGGAATAAAGCTGAAGAGGAGAACCAAGGAATGTGACAATAGCTAAAAGGAGAGGGGCAAAGGAGGTAGAGAAGAGGAAGGGGTTGGAAGAGGAAGGTGGAGAGGTGTTAATGTTAGGCTATATCTGCTACAGAGCTTGAAACTCAAAATCTGTCTCTTCTTGTTGTGTAGCAGAGAAATCCATTGGCAAAGCACAAGGATGTATTGATGTGGCGCAGGGCAGTGTCCCGAGCAGTAGAATCTGGGGCTGTATGTCGTCTTATACTTGAGCCAGCTGGGTTTGAGGTTTTTATTGCATAGTACAAGTTCTTATCGTGTAGATGCAGCTTATATCTGTAATGCTAGGTCTGCAGAGAGTATGAGTGATGTCTGTAGGAAAGCCTTTACCGGCTGACAAAATTTTTCTTTACAGCTTCAGATGCTTTAGCTCATGTATAGAGAGGTAATCAACCTTTAACCAGAGAGCACAGCTTGCTCAATAAAAACGTACATCTTCACTCTCTGGAGCGCGTGAGATGCTTCGTTGTATTTGTTCTGCTGTGAAGTATCCACTTCTTTTGCTTCCCGCAGAGAGTGGGTGCTACTTGTGGAATTATAGTCGTCTCTAAGTGAAGTTTGGTGGCTTGGGTTCCTTTTTATGGTACTTTTTGCAGCTGCCTGTGCTGAAAGGTTTCAGTTGTTTGGGACCTCTGGGTTTATCCTTATAACTGTCCTGTGAGAGATGATAAATTTGGGTTATTGAGTCATGGGTTCTTTACACCGCTCTTCCTGAGGATAACCAAATCACAGAATCACAAGGGTTGGAAGGGACCTCAGGAGATCATCTAGTCCAACCCCATACCACACACTTTCCCCTTGCCAAGGGTTAGCGGTTTGTTTGCGGTACCTGGCATCGGTTTTAGCCTGCATCTTCCGGAGCTTCTTGTTTTGCTCAGACGCTGCATCAAACAACTGGTGTCTCTTTGCCCGTGTACCTTCCTCTCCCTCCTAGCTTTGCATCTTTAACGTGCTACCTATGGTTGGGTTTTTTCAGAGCTGTTTTTCCTTGCTGTAGCTCAGCAGGTGTTATGCTAATGATTTGCCTCCTTGTTTCCTTTCCTTTTTGCTTGTTTTTCTTTCACTGTCTACATGTTTTGTTTGTTTATTTGGGGTTTTTTGCTTAATTTTGTAAGTCCTTAGAGCGTGGGCATAGTAAAATAGATCCCTTCCTCTGCCCTGGGAAGACTTCAGTTGTTTCTTTTGCAGCCTTTTAAGAAAACTTTTTATTGCATGATTTTTTTTTTGCTTCATTTTAACATTCTCTAAGGAGATGTCTTCCATTAATTACATTAACTAACTGATCCAATAACTTTTAAAATACAAAACCTCTTAGCACCGTTTTTACAAGTTTATTATACATTAAACTTCCAATCATGTTTGGTGTTGCAATAAATTTATTCCAACCCGCTTTTATTTATTCTGAACAAAACTTTTAATGGTGCTTTTTGGCACCGCACCAAACCTTCACAGCACGGTACCGTTCTCGTAAATACTTGTTTTTCATAAACAACCTTCTTTTATTACATTAAATCACATATCTTTTTATAGTTCATAAACACTCTCTATTAAACCTAATGCACACATACATGCATGCATTTTTATGAGTTGTTTTTTAAAGTATATTTCAAGAAGCTACGTTAGGCTTCAGTGTGGTCTAGCATAGTTAATGCGGCCCTTCCTCAATACAAGTTCCTCAGCTGAAATGCTTGGCGAGTATAGCTCCTTTTAGGGTGATACTCTGGTTAAAAACCAGTATTGTTTTTCAGAAAGATAGTTTAATTTTTATGAGATATTAACTCCTGCCCAACGATGTATAAGGTTACAACTTAATGAACGCTTTATGGCTTGGCACGGTCTACTTTGCTCGCGCAACCTTTATTGGCCACCATTACGCACGCAGTTTTTAATTATGAAGCTATATTCTGTCATTTTTCCACAGATCTCTTATTCCTTCACTGTGCAGAATGGATCTGCTGGTGAGATATGTAGTAAAAGGGGCTCCTCTCTGCAGGTTCATTGCCTCATTAACTGTGGGAGTTTGTGTTGAGTGAGGCAAGATATTGCAGAGCTGGCAAGGATGCTTTCTGTACTAGGAGAACCGAATGCCCAAGCAGAACCAATTTTGTGGCTGCGTAATTTTCTTTGTTGTATAAATCTGGCCTTGCTATGTGACTAGAATAGTGTCTTTAGTTTTTTGGATCATCTGTGTACGCATATAAGATAATAGTCCTTAGTGTTCTTTGGGGGGCTGAATTGGTGGTCTTTGGATGGACCATACAAACAAGAAAATACCGTGTTTGGTGTAGACTTGATTTCGTATGCTTGACCCCTCACGGTGGTAAGGATGAATAATTTCCCGTTAAATGATCTCTCTCTATTCTGTATCCTGAATAAAACAATGGGTTCTATTGGGGGGGAAAAAAAAAAATGTATGACCATGTACATAGAAACAGTGTTATTGGGTGGAACTAAACCCCACCTAAGTAGCTTTAGCTTACCACTTCCTAACTCTTGAGTGTTTAGTTTTATTGTGTTAATTTCATTCCAAAATTAATATTTTTGAAAATTTGTATGCAGGCAGTATCCCTTGGGTGATGCTAAGCAGCAGCATCACCATATGTGGAGTCTCTAACGTTGTACTTTTGATAGCACAGCCCAGGATTCGGGCACTGAGGATTTCCAGGGCACGCAGGGTGGGCTCGTGCAGCCTGTGGCATGGCCTGTGCTTGCCTAATTGGATCTCCCCTTGTACCATGTCAAGGTATCTGTTAGGTCTGTGTACGCTCACATCTGTCTCATGGTAGGAGTGAGGATGCATGATGCTCTCTTGTCACTCTTCATTGCAGTAATTTTTTTTTTTCTTTTTACTGGAAGAGGCTGGAGGGATTCTTGGATCTTTCAAGGTAGGAGCTAGCGATGGGGGAAAATTCACAGGAGGGATGTTCAGATCTGTTTCCTCACCTCTCACCCAAACCATAGAATATAACTGAAAATTATTTTCCTCCCACTGCAAGAACTTGAAGTGACCACCAACCTTTCTGCCTGCAAGGCATAGCTGGTTTTCAATTGTTTTTAATCATCACTAAAGCAAAGGAGTTAGGATGACTAATACACTAGGAGGGAGGAGGGATAGTGGGAAGGGATACTAAATAAAGTACTCGTAGTTAAACTGCCTGTTGAGGTAATAGCATTTCGGACGATGTGGCAGTGAGCCCAGCGTAAACGTGTGTTTTGATAAATGTGATTTTTTTTTTTTTTTTTTTTTTTTTTCTTTTGGACCGTAGTGCATGGTGGAGCTCCTGCAGGAAAGCAGTGCCCAGGTTACACCCAGTGGTAGCTGAACAGGGCTGCTGGTGGGGGTGCAACCTCCTAAATTCTGATCCGTTGTTGTCCCCATCAAAGGGCGAGGTGCTCATTTCGGGATCAAACCAGTCTGCTTTGAAGACCATCGTGATGCTCTCGTACCACGGAGTCCCTATTGTATGGAGAATATTCTACCTTTTCCAAAACACTTGCTGGAAATAGAGAATAGGTATTCACAGAGGAGAGGTCTATAATACTTGACATACAGCCGCCAGACAAAACTGCGATCTCTTGTTCTTTTTCTCATTCTCTCATCTCTCTGCCTGAATAGAATTGATTGGGTAGGACATGCTGTAATTTGTTTTTACAATGAATAATGTTCCAGTTTATCCTGAGGGACAGTTGGGTGAGTAATCTCACGCCGACCTTGAAACCCTGATGTTGTAAAATGCAGATCAGGTTGGTTATTTTAAGCAGACAAATCATTTAATTTGGTTTTATTTCTAGTAAAAGGGGGCTAATAAGGAAATGTTTGTGAGCCTCCTGCCCATGTAATAATGTATTTTCTCCATAAATAAAAGTATTTAGCTAGTTGTAGCACTTAATTTGATTTACAGGCTTATCAGAGAGTTAGATAGATGGTATTAACTTCAGTGCTAATTCTTGGGCTCTGCTCTCTCTTTTATTAGGTTACAGAAACTGAGTTTTGGGTATCAATCCATGTTTTAGCATGTAATGTTATCACATGTTCCCACTGTGATTGACACTGTTCAAATAAAACTGGTGCCATTAAGCCGCTGTTCCACAGGTTGCGCAACTTGGCGAGTGAATGCGCGTAGGTTAAATAAAATCAGATTCCCTACGCAATGGCTGCAGATTTTATTGTTGTGTTTGTTTGCAGAGGATGATGGCCACTTCCAGAATGTAATAGTGTGATTTGAAACATTGACTGTATGGTAACAGGATGCATTACAGCAAGAAGGTATTCTAGGGTAGCAAGAAGGCAGTAACCACTCAAACCTTCAAAAAAAGATTGTTCCTTGTGTTGGTCGATTAGAGCTGAAGCTGATCGTGGTACGTTTGGTATTTGCACTGCGTTAAAGGCAGCAGGGCCTGAGTCACTCTATGGAATTCAGGCATGGACAAATGTGAATCACCTCTGACTAAACCACCTGCAGGCAAGAAGCTGAGGTTGCTCAGCGGTTGAGGGGGAAGCCGGGTGCGTGCCTTGCTTCTGTGGCGGTGCCCAGGCAGCCTCCACGCATGTCACTGTGATTTACATCCCTATGTATTAACAACTGCATTTTTCCAGCAACGGCTTCATGTGGAAGCTGAAGGAAGGGAAACATCTGGCGAGCTTTGGATCAGGCCCACACCAAAGAGAGACTATGTACAACTACTATCCCTTTATTCATTTTAGGAGGTTGAAGATCTCTGCCATCCTAAGCCATGACCAGCTGTGCAGAGAAGGAGTCATAAGAAGTCCATGTGAAAAAATTATTTTAAGGACATTTGTAGGTAGCTTTAATGCCAACCCTCTGCTTTCCCCTGACCAGTAAGAATGGTAAGATACTTGCAGTGCCTGCATCAAAACATCTCTGATTAAAAACCAGTGGATCCCTTTGAAATGAGTTGGAACTGCTTTCACTAAGCAAAGATGAGAATTTAGCTTTTGTATGAAACGCAAAAAAAGGTCTAAAGTCTCCAGGTTTTTATCAGTTATTTTGGAGACACAGCAGAGCAGGGTTTCTGGCCTTGGAGACTGTTCTCCATCCCTCTCTTAAGTGGGGCAAGACCAGGGAAGAGTGTTCAGTTGAGGTAACGTCTCTTCTGAGCTGTTGGCCATTAACAGCCTCTTTCTTGTGTTTGGGCAGTACCAGGTGGCTGCTTGTGCTGGAGTCTGTTGCCCAGAGGATGAGTAGATGGAAGCTGTTCTCCTTGTGCTTCTAAGAAACAGAGAAACCAAGAATGGCTGCAGGATGATGTGGTTCAGCTCTGAAGGTAGATCCTGCAGCAGCTGCACTGCATGAAGGCCATGGCTTGTGGGGCTGTGGCCCTGGGCCCCCATTTTGGGGAGGCTTCTGCGGCCGATCACGCAGCATGCAAAGGTGTCAGCACCTCTGGACTGGGTTTGCCTCGCAGGTCCTGTGCGGTGCTGGTGGTGTCTGTGCCCACCTCCAGGGGATGAAGGTCTTGTGTATGGTTTGTATCCATCACCGAGCCTTTCACAGCCCCTACAGGAAACTCTGAGGATGTTGGGTGGGTTCTGTGGTGGTCAACACATAGCTGAAAATAATCTGTTTCCACAACGGTGAGATTTGCTTTCACATTTCTGAGAGTAACTGGCTGCCTGCGGTACAGCAGCCCTGCTGTCACTGTTTGTGCAGCCTCTCACCTCTCTCATGAGTTTGCATCCACCTATCAACCAGAATCTCAACACTGCCCTGAAGTCTAAGTTGTCTTTTTTAACTTTTTCTATCTCCTAAGCATTTTGGCTAATAAATGATTCTATAGACCAGGTGTGGATGCTCTCACACTCTGTCTCATCTATTTGGGTTTTTGGTTTGATTCATTCTTTAGCTTCTTAAGGCTCTTCTGGATACAGGCAGCCTAGCTGGTCTTTACTTGCCTCTGGGTCCTGCCCTGACCACCACTGTTTTGGTGGGCAGTGAGGCTATGACAGCCTGACACAGCTGGTCGCTGACTACCCCGAGGTATGTAAGAGCTGTCAGTCCAGTTTGGGTGTCTGTGACTCCTAGATGTGGCAGGAACTCTCCTTTCCAGTGTAATGGGGTTACATTTGTTTTTCTTCCTATCTATATGAATTGCCTCACAGAATGGCAGGGGTTGGAAGGGACCTTGGGAGATCACCCAGTCCCACCCCCCTGCTCAAGCAGGCTCACCCAGAGCAGGGGGCACAGGACAGCGTCCAGGCGGGCTTTGAATATCTCCAGAGAAGGAGACTCCACAGCCCCCTTGGGCAGCCTG
>BOSO01030732.1:3721-15388 GCA_018403395.1 Gorsachius goisagi | reverse complement strand
CCTTGTTGGCCCTCATGAGGTTCCCATGGGGCCCACCTCTCCAACCTGTCCAGGTCCCTCAGTTAAAGAGCTCACCCAGAGTCCCCTACCCTGTTGCTTTGCCAGAGGCAGAAAGCCATGGGGTTTGTGCTGCCTCAGCCATCTCCGTCAATTGAGATCACCAGTGGTGCATTTGTTAATCACCCAAAAGTGTGGCTTGAATTGCTGAGCCACGAATGCCGGTGCTGTTGTCTCTCTCTTTGAAAGTGGAGGAGGATGTGACACCTCTCAAGCAAAGGTTACCAGAACCCAGGTTGGTTGAGCTCTTGCGGATTTAGCTTTAGTTGGTTAGGATACCTTTCCTTACAGACCTCTGGTCAGGCACCCCTGATTCGTGTGTTTAAGCTCATGTATCTTAGTTCCTTCCTTGCAGGAGTCATTACCCTCATTTTACAGGAATGTTTTATTTTGTACCAATCTCTGCAAATAAATTTCATTACTAGCTTTTTGTTTACATGTCAGTATTTAAATGTACGCAGTAGATGGAGTAAGGGAGCTGGAACTTGAGATATATGGAAAATTCTTGGTAAGTCACTGCCGGTGTCATTGTGGAATGAGGCAGCGCTGTTCTAAAATGCCTTCCAAGTGGGTACACGTGATGGGACCTCAACTCTGACTCCGTGCTGAATTGCACTGGTGCCTTTCTTGCCTTCTGATTATTTGGATTTGCTCTTTTAAGTCCAGGATGGAACAACACTTCACAATGTAATCAATCTATTAAACATGTGAACAACGCCACTTGAGGAGAAGCAGCTTCATGGAATTCTTGACTTGTTAATACCGTTTCCTTCCTTACGGCTTCTGAGACCTAAATGTGTAGATATAAACTGTATTTTAAAAAAAAAAAAAAAGAAAAACTGTACTGCTTGTGTTCCAGCTATAAAGATTTGCGTCTGCAAGCAGCCAGTGCATAATAGCAAGGTAACGGATTTCTCTCTGTTGGAGGGGAGTAAAGTGGAATGAAAGAGATGTCAAGGTCTGTTTCTGAAGGTGGTTAATTTTTTAATTATAGGTGACAAGAATATAGCGGAGGGGCGGAAGGTCCTGGTTCTTGTGTAGGTGCAGCAGCCTGGCATATGGGAAACAGGCCATTCCCAACACCTCTGTCTCCTTGAGTATTTGATTATTTTTTTTTATTTTATTTTTTTTTAATATTGCCCCCAAGTGCTCTTAAAGAGTTTCTGGTAGCAATATTGACTTTTGTGCTGGTTTACTCCAGAATTAGCATGTAGGTGTTACCTTCTGATTTTAATGTAAATCTGTGAAGAATTGAGGGGGTTTCAAGTGAGGCTGGTAGCGAGGGGAAAGTTCTGGTGTGCTGGAAGGCGGTAGGCTTGGCCTAGATTTACTATACATCCTTGAAACGGATTGATGCACAAGGGAAGCTTGCATGCTTCCAACTCGTCTGCCGCTTTGAAGGGGAACGGGAACACTTCAAAAAGAATTTCAAGTTGGGAAAGTGCCCTTCACTCTTGCCGTTCTGAATCTTGTCATTCTGAACATTGTTGTTCATCCCTGAACTGGCTGGTGGCCACGGGCGGAATATGGGGCAGCCGGTTTGGAATACTGGCCAGGCAGCTGCAGACAGGGAAGCAGCAGTGCAGCGTGAGGATCCCCCGTTTCTCCAAAGGGAAGAATTCCCAGTCTGTGGCCTTTCCCAGAGAAGAGGTCAGGCTGGATAACGATGGCCTTCCATTGTTTGGGGGGGATTACGCCGGTTATTGGGGGGGGGGGGATATTAGCCCTGGGACTGGATTTCTCACCAAAACGAATATCCAGCCGAGTCCCCCATATCAGCTAGTCAGTGTTGATTTGCATAAACAAATATCCCTGCAACGCTGAGCCTCGCTGCGATTGCTCATCTGTTCGTGACGTGTGACGACGTTTGAAAGCACAACAAATGCGGGCATCTAGAATGGAAGTATGTAGGTCATGCTAAAGAAGCTGCCGTCTCGCAGGATTGTCATCTGCTTCGTCAAGAATAGATTAATTGGTAGGAGATGATCAGGCAAGAGTGCTACTGCTGCTGTCCCACGTTTTCCCTTTAACGTTACCGACTCTGGAATTTCTGTCGCTATGGTTTTAGTGCAATTCAGACTGCCGAGACAGTTTTATAAAGATGCTATAAAATCGTATTCAGAAACTGAAGATGAGGAAAGAGCCGTGGGGGTGGTTTGGAGGGACGGATAGGACTTGATCCGTCTCTTGAAGAGGAAAGACAGTTTTTTAAAGAATCTCTAGTTTAATCTCTTGTGTTAAAAGCTGAAGGTAGGTTGATTGTTTGGATTTTGAGAATCTGTTGCATTCTGAAGAGTAAATGCTATGTGTAATTGAGTGCTTTACTGGGATACACACCATCACCCTAGCAAATATCACCCGTTAAGTGTCTTCAGCTTATCTTTACCGAGACAGCAGTGTGGCTGTAATTACTTTTCTGGATACCTGCTTTACAAAAATACCACTTTCCAGGATACTTTGGGTAGCGTGGATCCCTAGCAGGCAGAGATACAGCTACGTCCCCGGCAGTTTCTCTGCTTGTTCCTTAGGAATGTCACTAAGAAAAACAGTTCTGTGTAGCTGCTGCTATCAAGGTGGCGTGGGTTGAGGCCGGTGACCTCGAGATAAAGCAGTGAACGTTTCATGAGGGTACTAAACCAAAGGATGCAATGGGTTGCTTAGTGAATGGCAGACTGGTACAGCTCTCGGGGAGGGTCCTTCGGGAAAGGAAAATCAAATCATCACTTGTGGCTGGTGGAATTAAAGTAATTAAACCACTCGTTACCATTGTCCTCCCATGCCTGGCTCAATCAAAACCAGGCTCTCAAACGGGATGCTTACCTTCGTGGATGTTTTCTCTTACCCAGTTATTATGGAATGATCTTAGGCTATTAGAATTAACTAAGTGTACGCTTCCTGAGGTTTCACATAAGGGGTGTGTTACTGTGTTTAGATGCAACTTCTGGTGCTCTATAAATGCCGAATTGTCACGACTTGAGACCTCGCAGAGCTGGAAGAGTGAGTTCGTGTTGCTGCTCTAGTTTGTGTGCTCTGCACTAAAATCCTAGTGCAGAGAAGGTGAAACACCGAAACGCATGAATTCATTGGATTTCTGTTTTACTACCGCATAAATCCATAGTCTGCTCATACTTTATGTACTTCATTATATTCCTGGTCACTGAATGTCAGAAATGTTGGAATTAAAGGTTTAGAAGAGGACAGCAAAGGCAGCCAAGAGGCCATTGCCATGTCGCCTGCTCTGTGATTCCTCATACCCACCGTGTTGGTCCCGGGGAGCTGCTGCCCATTCTCCCCCTGGCCTTCTCCAGCTGGTGGCTCTGGAAGTCCTGCACTGCCTCAATTCGTTTTTGGGGCCCCTTTGCTCCCGCTGCTGAGGCTCTGCTCACCCGTCCTGGCACTGGGCTGCTCTGAACAAGTTGTGTGGGTGCTCCCTTGCCTGCAGTTGAACAGGAGCCCTGAGTCACTGTAACTTCGGAGACTGCAAGGCAACTCTCTCATGTCAGTTTTTCGTAAAGATTGTAGGCTTTCTTTTTTTGGTAAGCATTTATTTTAGGTCTGACCGGCGTGGTGGTAGCCTTTAGTTAAAATGGATGGGAATCTGCAACATGGCTTAACGTAGCCGCTAAGAGTTGTCTGCCATCTGCGTGCTGCGGGTACCCTGTGTCATTTATAACTTTTTCTGGTTTGCAGCAGTTTGTACCGAGTTACCTTAGGCTAACGGCAGCCGTCCGATTGCCTGGCTCTTCTTGCTGTGTTAGGTTATACAATTTTGGTTTTTAATCCTCTTTGTTCCTAAAACTACCTTGAGGGCAGAACAGTACCTCCGTCACTGACTGATGGTTGCTACCTGGTACAGTTTTCTTCTCCTTTTGTCCATTTTCTCCCACCTCTTCCCCTTTGCTGACCACAACAGGCAGGTTCAGAAACATCTTGTTAGTTTTTGAAAAAAGTTCTATTAATCTATTCATTCTTACCTTTATTATTAATTTTCTTCTCTATAGGTGCCTGATTTTTGCTTTGTTTTACAGCAACATTTGCTTGTAGTGGATAATGTCCCAGAAAAATGAGACAAAAGGAAGAGTCTTGCAGGAGAGCGCGGCTTGCTCCATGCGCCAGTCTCGAGCTGTTGTCTTAGCTGGTTTTATTGAAATGTAGATGATAAAATGGACTTGGGATACGTAGGTAACTTGACCCAGTTTTTTGTAAGGGGAGAAACTGGTGCTGGGGTTGCAGTTTTAATTGTGCTAGCCAGAACTTGTGTGTCTGTCTGTGTAGAGCTTTGCTTCTGGCCATGCAGCTCAGTCCTTTCCCCCAGCTTTTCCCCAGCTGCGGGTGGAGGACACAGCACAGGCAAGCACTGGGGCAAAACTTGAGGTATCTGGCTCTGAAATGAGCCACCTAAAGATAGTCCAGACCTGAGGCCTGCGTAGCCCAGGTGGGCTCTCTGGCTCCATCGTGCATCCTGCGGTAGGTTAGTGGTGTGGCGGCTGATCCGGCACCGACTGCGGCTCTCCGGGAGAGCCACGAGAGAGGTCGGCAGGGCTGGGACACGAAGGGGGCCCTGAGGGCTTGTGTGATTTTTTTTTGCAGAACGTACATTCAGCCATCTTTGCTTTCACCTTTCCAAACCAAAAGGGAAGCTGTTTGTTTCATGTGGAAATTCGTGTTAAACGGTGCTATTTTTTCTGTTTCTTCAAAGAATTCACTGCCATGCCTAAGCGTAGGGAAGATACACACAGGTACTGATAGGCGTGCACATATGTGCATGTGGGAGGCTGGAGGTTTGTCTGTGTACACATAAAGAGAAGAAAACTGGCAGATAAGCATGCATGTGAAGTGAGCTTTCTCCTGAAGGAGGAAGACTACCTCTCCTATTTACTTAGTTATTACCTTGTTTACTCATGAGATTAAACGTATTTGAAAGCTGAAGAGCAGGGTAGATTCAGTACCATAAAATCAAAAGGTGCCATGATAACTACTGCACATCCTCCTACAAAAAGCATGAGCAAAATTAGTGTTGCCCGCTAAGCTTAGACTAAGGGCGCTGTGTCTTTGCGTCTTGTCAGACCCTAAAGCATCGACAGGCTTCTCGTTTTGATTTGATTGTGCGGTTTTTGTTGCTGGTCATGCTGCCTTTCCCTCTTCCCTCTCTGTTCCTCCCCAAGTAGCTGACCATGCTACACGTGGTCAGAGCTAAAGACAAGGAGGAGTTCAAGTGCAATGTAATCCCTCACCCCTGGAGAATAAATGTCTTGTTAGAGAAAGTAATTATGACCTAAAGTATCTGTTCCTTACCTGGATCTACAGTTCCTCGATACTGCCTAAAAGAAGCCAAGTAGCCCAGGTTTTCAGGTTCCCTGCATTGTCTCAGTCTCTCTGATAATCTCATTCAGACTTGCTTTAGTGAGCAAGAGTTTGAGACTTCATCTAGCGACTCCTTTTATTGTTTTGTGACAATTTTATCCAGAGAAAGACGACGCCACGGAGATCCACCTGTTAGAGCAGTCCACGTGAGATCTAAGCGATAGAGGGGGATAACTGTGGGTTCCAGCTCCTTTTAACCACCAGTGACTAGATTTTTCTCTCCTCTGCAGTGGAATGCCCTGCTTTCTGCCAAAGGTAGCAAATCTGTATTTCAGAAAGAATGGCCATGACTGTAGAGGCTTGTCCCAACTAGCCCAAAGCTTCCTTCCTCCCGTTCCTTACCACGTCAGCTGAATTTTGCACTCTCTGATAAAACATAGGCTTTCGCTCAGGCTCTTGCCAAAGGATGAGGCTGTGAGTAGCTTGAGTTTCTCTTCCAGAACCGTCTGAATGGCGATGAGTTTGCAGACTTGCAGAGCCTTCCTGAATACTTCGAGGAAGGTGTGAGTCTTACCAAGGGCACTGTTGTGATGGATGCCCGTTCCGTTCCTGTCCCACCTGGAGGCATCCCAGGGAGCTGTGGGGATGCTGCTCCCGGGGGCCTGGCAGCTGCCCCCCAGCAGCCCTCGCTGAGGGTGGGTGAGAACCGCGGCCCGTCTGGCAGCGGGAGAAGCCCTGCTGCAGGCGAGGCGAGAAACCACTTGGGAAAAAGCCATCCTTGGGTTTCCTTCCGAGGAATGGCAATTGAGGCTATTACCGGATAATCTAATCTGTAAATTTGTCAACTATAAATGCACTGCTTTTCAGAAGTCGCTGCAGTATCAAAGCAAAGTTCAATTTCAGTTTTGCTAAGAAGCACGTTTGGTTTGTGGGTTTGTTTTTTTGGTTTGGTTTTTTTTTTTTCCTTTTTCTTTAATATGATGTGGAGTTCAGGTCCTTTAAAACAGGTTTGTATACGTGTGCGTAATCCCTGCGTACTTGGCACAGGTCTCTGTAGAGCTGGAATCAGTTGGTGCCGGCGTGCCTAGGCACAAAACAATCACCTGGCATGGGGTTTGCTATCACTCCTCCGAAAGAAACTCTTCTGTCTGAATCTGGTGCTTCATAGAATCATAGAATCATAGAATGTTTTGGGTTGGAAGGGACCCCTAGAGGTCATCTAGTCCAACCCCCCTGCAGTGAGCAGGGAACACCTTCCATACCAAGTGCAAAGTCCCAGAGCCCGGTGTGGGGTGCGACGCCTGGAAAACCCAGGCTTGAGGCTTTCTTCTGTGCTGAAGGTGTGAAGAAGGCAGAGAAACTTTAGAAATGCAATTCATATAAAGCCTCTGACAGATAATATTTGTACTTAAAATGTGGAGTGTGGTTGGGAATGTTGTATATTCATACTGTGTAGGTATGAATACCTCGTAGAATAAGTATTTTGAAAGACCTAAGTAGTAACTGAGATCACTGAGAGCTCAATTAAAACCAGAACTCTCATCTCTTGTCCAATACACTTGTGCTGGGCTTGCTTTGGAAGGAGAAAGTATATTTACATCCGAAGCTTTCTTACAAAATATTCCATCTTAACTACTTCATTGTTAATGATATAATTCTCTAAGGACATTCTATCATTCTATAACAAATGTTAATGTCTGCGTATTCTTAGTGAAATAACATTCTGAAGTATTACAGCTTGTATGCAGGACTTATGTTGACTTTGGGGAGTTTATAATTCTGGACTTGGTTTGTTTGGAAAGGTTGTTACTGGGAGGGGTCAGAGGAATCACCTCTTTATTAGTGGTGCACCTGAGATATTAATAAACGTGATAAAGCAGTATCTGGATTAGGAGTTTGTTTCAGAAGTCATCTTCTGCATTAAGGTGTTAAGAAAGTGTTAAAATATTATAGATCTGTCTCAAGAGCTGAGGGATCTCATAGTCGGGTAGTTCATAGAATCATAGAACCCCAGGTTGGAAGGGACCTCAAGGACCATCTGGTCCAACCTCTCTGGGCAAGAGCCCAGCCAGACAAGATGACCCAGCGCCCTGTCCAGCTGAGCCTTCACAGTCTCCAATGTGGCGGAGTCAACCACATCCCTGGGGAGATGATTTGTCTAAAATGTTGTATAAAAAGACTAGAAAAAGCTCTGCGAAGGTCTCTACCCCAAAGTTATTTTGTCGTTTTAAAAGCTTCCAGGCTTAGTTATTGCTGCCTCTTTCTGCTGTTGGTAAGTTTTCTTTTATTGCATTTTTGCTTTATATATAAAAGCATTTTAGGGCTGTTTATGGGGCCCTGCTGTCCTGTATCCTGAAGGATACAGATTTTCTCTGTGCTTCTGCGATGGGGTTCCTGCGCTAGCTGGGTGTCTTGTGGTTTTTACCCTGTGTTAATATGCCCTAAGTCTTGAGGCTGGGTTCCTTCCGACTTGTGAATCTGAAAGGTGTTCATTCAAAGGAGGGCAGCAGATCCATTTCGTTCTGCCTGGTCGGTCTTTCTTTAGTGACACTGGAATTTTGAAAGGCAGTGAAGATCAGATTTACATCATTTTGTGGCTTTAAAGCACCGGCCAGAGCGCCAACCTTGCTTCAGTTGTCTGAAGTGGGTTAGCGTGGGGGATGCTCCCGTGCACCTTCAAATCCTCCGTGGAAATGCCGCGGCTCCGTCTGCGAACCTGTGCCCTCGCAGGCTGGGAGGGGGGCGGGCGAAGGGGGCTCCTCAGAAAATCTGAACGTGGTGTTAATTTGAGTTTAAGGCGCACCGCTAAAGTGTTCTTTAATAATTTACTTCTTCGGTACTTGCTGTTGGCAGAGCCCGTAGCGCAGAGGTGGGCAGTTTGAGGACACGAGACCGGCGTGTGAATTTGTACACATTTGTTTTCCTTTCCTGAGTTGGAAATACATAGCGCTGTTCAAGTCTTATTTGCAAAGCAATTACTAACAAACGGAATACCAAATGTGCTTATTTAGATGCTGCTTACATCTGTGGTTACGGTGATTTGATGTGCAGGTTGACTCTCCTAGCGCTGCGGCGTTGCCCCTCTCTTGCCCTACATTCCGCTTCCTACCGCCCCGCGTCCTCACCGAGCTGAATGGTGTCTTTGTTCGGAAAGAATGCAAACAAAATTCGTGCTCTCTGAAAAGGGCTAGCTCATCATTTGTAGCTCTGAAATGGACGGGAAAATAACTTTTTTTTTTTCCCCCCCTCTCCCTCTTGTGCTGCTGGCTTTCTGTCGTTCGCTCTTCAAGAACAGTTGGTTTGTGATTTAGCAACAGAAGAGTGATCTTTACAAAACCTTGGCAGGGGCTTGAGAAGGTGTAAAGCGATATATAGAACTGTTTGGATGTGGTGATTATGGATTTAAAACACGCTGTTGTGCTGACGCAAGTCCTAGGCCTTCATTAATGTGTTTTGTCTGAGAGCAATGGAAACTCAGAACCAACGAGCAAATAGTTCTGCGTTCACCAAGACATTTGGATGTTTAAGCTTACACCAATAAAACGGGAATGCTTTGTTGGGAGTCGTTGACAATAACCTCTGCTGATGTAGGAATGGAAGAGCTGGACTTCGGTGGCCTGACGCACGAGTCCCCAGCTTCTGAACCCCCCCTTGGCCTGTGGGTTTACAGTCACTGGCCAGAAGTGGCTTTCGATATTTGTCTACGGGTGGATCTTGTTTGCACATACGTGAGATCAGCCAGTGGTGCTTCTTAAGCCTCGATACTCGAAGATCAGTAACCTAAAGAATCCATAAAAAGCTTTTGTCTTTTTTTAAAGCCGTGAGTTCAGTTTTTGGCCAGACCTGGGCTCATATGTTGCTGTAAGCAACTGGTGCAAGGCTTGAAGTTGGAAGGAGACCCAGAAACCTGGGACGATCGGCCTGTAAGGAAGCTTTGCTGTTAAACTGTGAGAGCTGTACTGAAGCGTAACAAACATTTCCAGATTATTATTTGGAAGTATGGAGTTACATTAAGTGTTTCGTAGGCTGGCAATATACTTCCAGGTTTTTCTGTGAATTCCAGTTTGCCCTGTTGAAGTTGATGAATATCTTAACCGACACTTAATGAGGGAGTAATTTCATGCTCATCTTTAATTCATTAGTTCTGTCATTATCCTCCTGTGATAGTAATATGTCCGTCCTGCAGGCCATTCAATTTTTATGCCCGTTGCCCTCTTAAACTCTTTCCTGAACTTAACATTACTGGAAACTCCCCGTATCTGTAATCTCTTCCTCTGAAGCCTTTGTGTTTCTGCCGGCACCACGTCACTGGTGACTTCTTTGGAAAGGCCTAGAACTGAGTGGGCACTGGAGCCATGCAGAAGCCTGGTTTTCCCAGTTGGTTAAAACTACTTCAAAAGTATTTAGAGGCAAGTAGTCATTGCTATTTATAGCAATCTCTCTGTTATGAAGGCTGAACTAGTATTATATTGTCAGTGGAATAGCAGCTGAGTATAACATGGGATTAGAGATTTATTTTATCCCCAAATACTGGAGTTAGCTAAATCCCTCTCAGTGCAGGGAAGAGTTAATTTCCTTGGCGGGGTTAATAACTTACTTTATCTTAACCACGAAAAGTGGCTGTCAAACATCCTGCTTTGTCTGGGTAGAACCTAAAAGTGAGCGTCGCTGCGTAAAATACTTCTATTTATGATCTTTTGGGAACTGCTGTGTTGGTTCGTTTGATAGCGTTGCTGTGGGGCACTGCATCGTAGCAAACAACCTGGTTAAATGCTACAAAATGTAGGGAAGGTTGGGGGTATTTGGGACAGTTTTGTGTGTTGGCTATTAATCATTCAGTGGGTTTATTTTTCAAACCACGCAAATACGATACTACCTATAATATCGATCCATAAATTTAACTGAACACGAGTGATGAAGTACTGGTGTGGCTAACTGGAAAAAAAATGCAGCACTGACCTGAAACTGCGGTCCGAAGGCCCCAAGCTGACATCCTGGAATTGGTGGACAACCTCAGCCTTTAGCCACTGCACTGCTTTAAATCCTTAGAAATGGGGAATTTTGCCCCTGCACTGCTTTAAATCCTTAGAAATGGGGAATTTTGCCCCTGCACTGCTTTAAATCCTTAGAAATGGGGAATTTTGCCCCTTTACGCTCTGGTTCATGTTTATGAAATACTGGGTAAGCGTAAGAGGCTCTGTGAGGAGTTGCATTTGGTATTTATTTAAGGGTTATTCTCCGTTTTCCTTTTTGGCCGCATATGGTCGGTGTCCATCTAGCAAGTGCTGCCCCAGTCACGACACAGGCCTGTGGGGAGGGGGACTCTCCTCCCCCTGCTTCTAAAATTGCGTAGCCTTTCCAAGAGAGGCTCTGGAAACCTGATTTTTATGTGAAAATATTTTACTAATTTAATATTGCAACGTTAAAATGAAGTAGCATGTGTAGTACATAGAGCTAAAAGGAGTTGGACTTGGTGGAGCTTAAAGTTGACTTCCCACGTAGACTTCTTACGTAATAGCGTGTTTCATAAATTCTGTTTAATCTTACTTGGTATAAAATGACCTTGTAGATTTAGGAGGGAAGTTGGTGATCGCAGCTGCTGCCTTTTCAAAAGTCTAGATATAAACAGAGTTTTGAAAAGCGTGAAAAATTATCAGCGGTGTTTCTCCGATTTGAATTGGAAGTCAGAACTCTGGCATCTAATGAGTGTCAGAGCGTTTTGAGGAGATGGCTTGTAGCGTTCCTGCTCCACTGGATGTACTCTATGCTAATAATTCTTGCAGAAAATTTTGTGAAGAGGAGGTTGAAACAAGACGTGGTCCTCAAGCCTCTTCTGCTCTGGAGGAGCTGGTGTGGGGGGGTCCTCATCCTGGCTTGTCTTGCACGACATCCCTGTTGGTCTGAGCCCATCTCTTTGGGGGAAGAGCCATTAGTTTGTACACACTGCACGAATGAGGTTTCACCAAGGTCTTGCTTGCACGATATTCTTATTTCCCTGCCTTGGATGGGAATTTCTCGCCAGGTACCTGCAAGATCATATTTGCCTATTCTGGGGTTGCCTCTCCTTTGGATTATAGTTACTCCGGGGAAGTAAAACGGTAATGTCTCAGCCTTTGGTCTGCCGACTTTGTCATGTGAAAACAGCTGCTGGTTCACAGAAGAAATTTGTAGGTAACAGGCATGTAGCGTTGCATCTTGTACTGCTGACACCCATCCCTTGTCTTTATTCTGTCTTCAAGATTATTTAGACTGAATATAAGGAAGAAGGTCTTTACAATGAGGGTGGTGAAACCCTGGCAGGGGTTG
>BOSO01030730.1:340-41495 GCA_018403395.1 Gorsachius goisagi | reverse complement strand
ACTGCTGGGCTAGCTCTGGGTGCGTTTACAGGACCGAGCCTCTAACTCCTACCAAAGCGGGCCGTGAAGCTGCTCAGCCCCTCTGGGCTGGGCGCTGGGCCACAGGAGTTATCTACGCCCCCAATCGCTCCGTTTGCACACCCGGCTCCGCATGCCTGGATCCTGATACTGAGAAGTGCTGAGTTTTCCCACCTTTAACTGATATGGGTGGGAGATGTGGTTGCCCTGTATCTGTACATCAAGCCCAAGAGCCGCGTGGGGGCATTTCTTCGAGAACATTTGGCACCTATTGGCGGTTACCGTGAACAACAACTTCTCATGCTGAGCTGCCTTTAGACAATCTATCTTAGAGACAAAAAGCTTCCTTGCCCGTTTTACCTGTTTTCAGCTCTTGCAATAATTTTTGTGCTAGTTCAATAAAAAACAGACAGCTTTTGCCGAATAGCCATGGAAACAGAGGAAATTACTTATTGACAGGTTAGGTAGGAACATTGTGCTCTTGTTCACCCCAGGCTGATGGCATCATTTCTGATCTAGCAGAGGGAAGGGCATTTTATAACTTTTTTGGTGTTCCCTCCAGCCTCCCCTCTGCAAGGAAGTGTTGGATTCAGCCCATCCCATGGTGTCACCTCCAGCAAGAGCTGGGAGTTACCTGCTCTACTGGGAGCTGCTGAGAGGCTCCAGCTGCTGGAGCTGGGTCGCAAGCCTGCGGGAGTGAGCGGTGGCAGAGCTGACACCTCCTGTCACAGGGATGCTCCGTCGCTCCCAGAAATGCAGCAGGACCAGGCAAGTCAGGAGCTCTGCCCCCACCTCAGCCTTGACTCCGTGCCTTGACTCTGAGGCCAACGTGCTGGCTCCAGGACTCATTGCCCAGACACTTCTGTAGCCAAGAGAGAGGCAGACATTGCCAGGATGGGGCCACCTCCGACAGGAGACGCACTCACCCCCATGCCCAGTGGTGCCCACTTTCCTTCTCCAGCTGTAACAAGGCACCAGGCAAGATGATGCCCCCCAGCAGCAATCCCACCAGGATGGCACGAGCTGGGCAGCACTGGGAAGGGAAGCTGCAGTTTGTGCTAAAAAACCAGGAGAACCAGGGGGAGAGGAGTACTCCCAGGAGCACCAGCCCTGCTCCAGACAGCGGGGAATGGGCTTCAACAGGCTTGGGTTTTTAAAATCCAGCCTCCCAGGTGGGTACAAGACACACTTTGACTTTCTGAATGTGGAGCTGCTGCTTCTGTAGGACATGAAAGCAGAGCCAGAGACAGAGCGGTGCCTTGGCAGGAGCTGAACACCCAGTGTAAAAAAGAAAAAAAAAAAAAAACATGGCACTGATTGCAAGATGGTTAGTAAGCAGCTTCTGATCTGTGTGAAGCTTCGAGTTTGTGGTTTCCCAGGTATAAGTTAAAAATGGCTTTTAATCATTAAATCATTTCCTCCTAACTGCTCTCCATTTATTTTATTGACCAACAAAGGCAAAACTTCTTCATGCAAACACTTATGCAAATCTCAGATCTGGTCATCAGTTTGGCAAGTTCACAAGGACTGAACAGGACAAAAACAACAGGAGATTCCCAAGAAGAGAAATCCCACTGCTGAAGGCACTGGTGTCTGCTTGTGTCCCAGAGTTTCCGAGAGCATCTGGTAAGAACGGGGTAGAGTTTGATTCCTGATGCTGGTGCACTCCAAAAGCCAGCATCATTCCACTTGAGGGGCCCAGCTGCACATTTTGGGGAAGCTGGGCACACAAAGACCCTGACCACCACCTCTGCTTGCCACGGCTGCATCTTGCAGCTCTGCCCTTCTGTGTTCCGACCGGGGAGGGAAACGCTGTTGTTGGGCCCTGGATTTCTTGGGTTTATTCACAGAATTGGTGTCACAATTTAAATGCTTTCTCTCCCCCTGCTTTTGCAAGAGGCTCACAAATTGCTAGAAACAAAATCAGATGTTGTAGCTCAGAGCCCAGGAGGAGAGAAGCACCACCAGCAGCAGCAGCCACCGAGGTCGGCGCAGGCAATGGGGAGAGCAGGGCGAGGATGCGCCCGGTTATTCTCCTAATGGAATCATCGCAGAACCAAAGCTCTGATGCTTTGGGGTGACTCTCCCTGACGCTCTCACTTGCTTTTGGAAACTATAACAGCCATTCAGCTACAAACACTTTTACAGTATTTTACAGATTTAACAGTAAGATCTACGGGTACGAAGCAGTGATCCACCTCACAGAAGCAGACCGTCCTCAAGCCTCCCAGCAAGCAGTGGCACAGCAGCTCTTCATGGATTAACCCTGTTGCCACCCACCTGGTACCACTCCTGCCACCCAGGGTGCCACCCTGCATCACCCCATCACTCATGAGACGCAGCTGGGGACCAGCACACTGCCCCCACCTTTGGCCATAGGCAGCAAAACCATCAGGGTCAAATCAAAACTAGTAAGGATGGAAAAAGTACTCGGAACTCATGTAAAAACACCGGCTGGCGCCAGCTCTGTCCCTGGGAAGTGCCGGGCGAGGGGTGCCCGGTCAACACCCAGCGGCTCAGGGACGGTACGCGCGCTGCTGTTGCTTACGCGGTGCTACGAGACGGGGCTCTGCCCTGCTCACCGAGTCGGCAGGCGGAGCAAGCACAGCCTCCAGCTGCTGTCCTCTACCTTTAAATGCACCCAAAGTTGTACAAATGCTTCTCGCGTACTGCTTCAAAAGCAACTACAGCTTGCCATTTCCTCTTTCCTGTGAGTAAAACCGTGCTAGTTATCTAAAAAATCCAAGTTATCGTTTACTCAGAGCAAAACACACAGATGAGAAACCACAGCGAGAGAGCCTGTGCAGAGCTTCTGACCAGAAGTGCCAGGGGGCTGGCTGTTTTCCCATCATGGGCAATACCATCACAAGTGAGCTCTTTTGGGAAGGAGCATTCAAAGATGGGAGCACAAAACAATTCAGATGCTCAAGTCCTAGTTACGATTCTGGGTCACTGAGCAATCTGAATTTCTATGCGCCACGTTAATGCAGAAATCGTTTCTAACGATCTACGTGATGCACAAACCCTTTTTTGTTGGAATGTGACATCGTGGGATGTTTCCACCCAGCGACAGTGCCCCAAAGCGATCAGGCCACGCTGCCATACCCAGATGGCTCTTCTCTGCATAGGTGGTGTTCCCGTATCCTCCCAGTCCCCAGGGACAGCAAGCGAAACTCTACTGGATGCAAATTCTACTAAAACTGTATTAAGCAGGTAGGTAGCAAGATCCAGCCTTTCAAATATAAAGCATTTTCCACAGACAGACAGATACTTCACTACAAGTTGAGGAGCCTCAGTTAAAGTCCCCCATGCCGAGCACCAGCCCTCTGGGACCTGCAAGTTTCCTTCACCAGCTCCTGCTAACCCAGGGCTGTGGCTAAGGGGCTGCTCTGAGCCAGGGTCACCCAGCAGGCGCCTGTCCCCCGCCACGTGCAGAAGGCAGGGTGCTCCCCACCGTGGGGACGTTAGCAGGATCCAGCTGCATAGGAGAGGACGCGGACTTTTGCAAGCAGGGTTCACGGGGGAGGTTGGCCAGCAAGCAGAGCCTCGGCTGGGCCGACGAGCTTGGCAAAAGGTTTCCAGCATTTATTTTGGCAAGGGTAAAACTATGTGAATAAGAGCTCGATGACCTCAGCCGCTTTGTCTGCTAATTTGAAACAGCTCCTAAGCCAGAGCTGGAACAGCCCATGTGAGAGGCTGAGCTGTGGAGAAGGTGGGATGTAACCACAACCAGCTTGTCCAGAGACAGAGCACGTGTTCCCAGCTGCTGGGGGAACTGGGGAAAGCCATTCTGGAAGCAACTACCATTGCTTGGTAAAGGAGGACACCTGCAAGAGTCAGACTTGGCTCTTTATTGACAGTGACGTCCCGCAGGCACGGCGAGCGCTCCAGCAGGCAGGGGACAGCCACAGCCATCACCCCCTCCCTCCTGCAGACACGGGCGTGTGGCACATTTTGCAGCAGTTCTCCCACCAAAACACATGTGTGGAAATGAAGTGAGACCAGAGAGCGTGAATAAATTAACACTTTTTAGGAAGTGACAGCCTAAGGCCACATGTGGTATTAGGGCTTACAAATTCATATACCTCACTGAGTCAGACGCCTTTCATTTGTTTGCCCTCATTCAAGCAGATTTAAGCAGAGGAAATCAGTGCAGAACCAAGCAAAAGCCATATGCTGTGGTAGGACCCAGGAGAGATCTGGCTGCCCACCCAGCTGAGGTGCAGCAGTGGTGGCTGCACCCTCTGCCAGGGCTCCATGATGCCCATGAGCAGTTGGGCACCCGGCCCCCCAGTGTTTGATGCTCACCAGCTGCCTGCGGCTGCCACGCTCAAATGAAGGCACATAGAAGTGCTCCACAGCCAAAGGAACAAGCGGTCCCACGGGCCCAACTCACCTTCTCCAGAAGACGAGGTGTCAGCATCAGCCACTACTCCAGCTCCTCTTCCAGGCAAGGAGTCACTTGGAGACTCTGCCCTGGTCTACAAATGGACATGGGTGGAGGATTGCAGAACCTTGGGAGACCACGGCTGGGTAAGTCACACCATCCAGGCCCAGACAAGCAGAGAAGATTCAGAAAGTGCATCAGGTCCTGTGAGGTCTGTTCTCTGGCAGTCTGGATGTGCGCGCGATACATCCAATCTTCCATCATCTTTGCAGATACAGACTACAGACACCAACAGCAATATCCTCTGCAGCTACAAGGAATGATAAAGTGCCCCAAGGCCCTAAAAGATTAGCAGCCACACAAGGGGCCATTGATATTTGCTTAGCTTCCTCCTGTATAATTTTACATCACCATCAGATGTCGCAGGGCTCTCACCTCCACACCGGAGTATGAGGCTAAAAGGGCATCTTGGAATCCAGGCCCTGTTTTGCAGGTGGGAGCTTGATGCCACAAGTGTTGAGAAGGAGAAACCACCTCCCAGTTTGGGGGCAAAGAGGTGACCCCTCCTAGTTCTGGCTATTCTATTTTTTCCAGTAAAAGTGCACCAAAATATTAGTGCCATGAAACTCTTCTGGTCACCTTCATCTCCTGGGAGCAGAAGCACTGGGAAGCAGGAGCACGAGGGTGTTCTGAGCAAGAGCTCAGCCAAGCTGGCAGCACAGAAGCCTGTCCCTCATGGCAGCGCAAGGGAAGGGGCAGTGCTCTCCCCTTTTCAAGTCACAGGATGGAAAACCAGGTTCATTTCTTAAACGCTGCTCAGGTGCCCCAGAACAAACAAGGGAGTTAGAAACACCCGGGGTTACACTGAGGGCACATTCAAATCTGCCATTTCCAACCCACATATTGATCTAAACCACCTGGCAAAGTGTCTTTCTAGCCCCAAAACACCACATTGCAAAACAGCTTCACCCATGCTCTCATGTGAGAGCACGCAGCCCTGCGCAGTTTGGCTTTCGCTCTCTGGGCTGCCTGAAGATTCACAGCAGAGCACACCATGGGCAAGGGTTTAGTCAGAGGTGTGAGCTGTGGCCATGGGGCTGCCCACCCCCATCCTGCAGCCTTTATCACATCCCTGATGCTGCCCACCTCCCCCAGAAGCTGGAAAGTAAAGCTGCGACCACGCTCCTTCCTCCCAGGGAGCTGGGTCATGCTCTGGTTACGCCTGCCCACGCACAGCCGCGCGCTACAAGGAGAACTCAGGTCACCGGGACCCCGGGTTCTCATGTAAGTTCTTGATGCAGTTGTGAGCCCTTGGAGCACAGGAGAAAACCAGATTTCAAGGGAAAAATAATTCTTCAGCTGCAGAGTGAGTTTTGATCCAGTTGATGCTTAGCATCAAGTGAGCAGCTTGGTTTTATCCTTGACTTTCTTTTAAGGACTTACTAGTAATTTCAGAAGAAACGTCCCAAAGTGTATGCTCGAGCCAAAGGCAGTCTCAAAGCTGGTGAACGCCTGGGAGGCCTTTTCTCCCAGGGCTCTGCAAACAAGGTCTGTCTTTGTGATGATGCTGTGTGCAAAACAGAAAGCAGAGCTAAGTTATGGGGTACGGACCGCCTGGCTTTGCTGAAAGGTCGGCTTCCGAACAGCACCGCAGTGGGTGGGCAAGATTCTCCTCTCACCTGCACAAGCATCCCAGAGGGTATGTGCAAAGCATTGGGGTTAGCCTTGCACCTTCAGGTTGTCCAAGATATCCTGCACTCGTTCGGAAAGTTCTCACTTTCGTTATTCTTCCTCACCATGCTTTACTCACTCTCTTCACGCAGCAGGTAGACGCATGAACATTCCCCAGCTATGGATGATCAAAACTCATAGCCAAGCTGGGGTCACCCTACAATATTGAAAACCTATTGCTTGTTACGGGATCCGAGAGCCATCAGCCAGCTATCCACATACACCACTGAGGTGCAAGGTAAGTGTGGATCAGCTGTATCTTAGCATTCCTGTGATTTCATATGATCTTCCTACTCTCAACCCAAAGACACCTAAACAACACGCTCTTTCTGGGCAGCACATCCCATGACAGCCCCCAGGGAGATCCTGACCTGTGTGCCGTGTATCACCGCAAAGTACATGGAAGATCAGGTATCCACCTTCACCCTCGTGCTGCTGGCAGAGCCACATGGATGCCTCTCCAGAGTTACAGCAATGTTGTAGACAAGAGGGAGAAGGGAGACCAAGACAGGAGTTGGGGAAGCTGGAACTTGATCAAACATAAGGGCTCCTGGGGCTGGAAGCACTTAACTGGAACCATCCTCTTGTTCTGGTTCACCTCCACCTCAGAGGGACAGGAGACAGCATCCCCAAAGGGCAGCACGGAGGCAGTAACCACACGAGCATTTAGGAACGGATTATCCGAAACACGACAAGTGCTGACCTCTGGTTAAACAAACACATCCCCACCACACACAGTCTATGCAGTCTTTTCCCTGCAGGATGGAGACAGATTCAGGACTAAACATCCCTTCGGACTCCCATCACCTAGAATTCACAAGTGTTGGGCTTTGGCCCTTTTCAGAGTCCCTGACAGGGATTTCTCTTATTTGGGCCAAAGGAGCACATGCTGTGCTGAACCCTACCCCAGCATCATCACCGGTTACGGGAAGAACAGGAGCAAAAGGCTTGGGGGACAGCTATATCCTAGGCTGCCTTTTATATACAACCCCCCTGCCCCCATCTCAGATAAAGCTTACCATGATTAAAAAAAAACCCCAACAGACCCTTCCTCTTCTCACATTTGGGGTTTTATAGCTCAGCTGAGGTACACAAATCCAGTATAACAAACGTGGTCCCCCTCGCAGAACACCCCCATTCCTCTCTGCCATAGCTCGCATGGCTTCCCTTCTCCATCACAGCCAAAGCCTTTCTCCGCTCACCCTACACGTTTTAGTCTGGATACCAGTCGTCCCCTCTAAGGTGATTAGGTAGGTGATTTTTCACATGTTTTTCCCCTGTAACAGGAAAAAGAACTAACTTTTAATGCAGAAAAGATAAGTACCTCACCAAGTCTACGCAGCCAAACACTTATGCTTTAGGTGATTTCCTGACCCAGCTGGAAGGCTGCATAACTGCTCTGTGACACGGCGTGTGTCCACACAGTAGCATCCAGGCCAGGCATTAAGAAACCACACACTCAAACTGGATGTGAATTACTGGCATGGGCTGGGGGCGGTTGTTCTTCTTATGACTACTGTAAGCCACGATAAGAGACCGTCTTTCCATGACAGTCCACAGGGTATCTGCTTTCATCTGTACCTGTTACGGAAAGCAGTGCCTGAAAGACCACAGCAGCAAGCCAACGCTAACAGATGTGACCAGAAGACTTCTCTGAAAGGTCCCAAAGCACTTCAGTGTCTGGCAGCCACTTGTTCACAGCAAGCCTTTGTAGTGCATATAAATATCCGTACTAAGCACTTAAACCCCATGAAGTAGAGTCAGCAGTATGGCAGGAGGAAAACCATTTCAGTCTGAACAAGACTTCAGCACATGCCACAACCAGTGATATGCTGGCAGAAGCTCCCTCAGCCTAGATGGAGGCAGGCTTATTTGTTCCGGCATATGTAGCTTCTCTTTTAGGTCTAAAACCTAGCCTTTAGGCTTAGTTTTAGGCCAATTGTCATATTCTGTTCATCTTCTAGAATGACAGGAGACAGAATAGGGAATATGATCTGCCAGACTGCACACACATGCCTGGGAGGTTACTGAATGCCCACGAGTCACAGATGCTGTTTTCTCCAAAATAGCTGTTATTCTTCAGATCAGATTAGCAGGGGATCCTGCACAGAGCACAAAAGGAAGCTTAGCACTCGAGCAGTTCTGCATCCACACCCATCACATCCTACTTCAGGGACAGACCGAAGCAAGATGGAAGACAACTCAGAATAGGACAGAGCTTTTTACCAGAGAAAACAAGCAAGTAAAATGAGCTTAAGAAGTTCAATATAACCCAGTTAACAGTGGTATTCCCCAGCCAACTACACTGTTTCAGAAGTGGGATGTGCAGATTTCTGGCCAGAGTTCTGATGTGAACTTTTATCTGTCAACATACCACGTTGACAGAAAGCCTAAGTAGGTTCCTTCTGCCTCCCCCTGAAATCCAGAGCCTTCCAACCAGAGATTGCAGGTTTGGCTCATCATCAGTTCCTCTTCACATCTGTGAGGCTGTCATATGCTGAATGTTAGGAAATAAGGAGTTTTTCCTTATAACAAAAGTTTATGTTGTGCTGAGAGATTTTACTAAGAAAACCAGAGGTCAACAATGAAATATTCTGAACAGCCAGCCAAGAACCACAACATTCATGGCAAGCAAAGGAGCACTGTGAGAGATTAGAGACCAACTATTGAGCTATGCTGTGCTAGGTTATTAAAGCTTTCAGGGAAAAAAAAGATCTTGCAATTCCTATAGCTACCTGCTGTAACTGTTCACACAAAGCTTACTTACAGGACTAGATGCTCCTCTCATTTCAGCATCATTAACAATTGGAGCTCAACAAGTCTCCGCCTGGGCAATCCAAGACACCTCTCTCCAACCAGATGTGTATGTTTAACAGAAAAATTAACACTTTAGTGAATATATGTACTTATGTGCTGCATCTAAATGACTAAACAAAGCAATAACCATTAAGTTCATAAATTCCTCACATGTAAAATTCAGGGGCAGTCATATGCTGCTAGGTCACATTGCTTTATTACCAATACACTAAACTGATGACATGTTATACCCAACACGTAAACCCCTTCTGTTCCACAAGTCTCTCTAGGAGGACAGCAGGTGCATTGCTTCTAATCCTGCCTGACAGTCTTTTCAAGCATCACCTCACACTAGCTCATTCAGTCATTGCACAACATCAGGCAATGGTGAAGTACAAAGGAAACCAATATTTATCATATGACAACTGTGACTGCAACTGGATGCTTCAGCACAACTGAAATTTCTTTCGCTTTCTCAAGCCAGTCCCCTATGTTGATATATTAACAACTGCCCAAGCTAGTCTTTGAGCAATAACTTAGGGTTGTAAAGCCATTACCGTTTTGGCTTTACCTTCACCTGCAGTCATCCATATCCCCGCGAAGTCATGCCCATACCACAGATGGCCAGCAAGAGATGTGAAGTCAATCCACCCTGCACAGCAGCATTTTCATAGAATCACTTTGGTTGGAAAAGACCTTTAAGATCATTGAGTCCAACCTTTAACCTAACCCTGCCATCCCACCACTAAACCATGTCCCTTTTGATACAAGAGTCTGGTACTAACAGCAAGGTTCTACGTTTCTGAAACATCTGCCTATTTCTTCATAACTTTGCTTTTTTTTTAAGCAATTAACTGTCATTTACTCTGAATTATAATTCAGAAATGGGATTTCCTTTCTATTGTGGACAACACTGTCCTCCACCTGTTGGCTTGTGGCCATTACACACATACTGACAAAGCAAAAAGGCAAAGGAGAATCTGAATCTGTTTCATCAGCAGAGATGCCTACTTTTAGAATCACGGAATTGTCAAAACTGTTGAAGGTCTTGGAAGGCTTCAGATATTTGTAACTACTTGCATCAAAAAATAGATAGTACCCCCCAATAGAGAAGTTAACATCACAGGGAAAAGCTTCTCATAAGCGTATAACACTGAGATCACAGTTGCCATTGGCCTGAAACGTGCAGCCTGCCTGCCTGCTCCCAGGATATATTATAGTTGCAGTACACAAAAAAAGCCTTCTACTGAAGCTGGAAAGGTTTAACAGTTCTGTGTCACATGCTGGAGCCTTAAATAAAACACTGTCCAAAACCATGATGTATTTTCTACAGAAAAAGGGCAACAAAGCAACAGGCCCTCAATAAGTGAAGAACTACAGGTCCACTGCTCCCTAAAACCAAGCACTGAAATACCTAGTAAGGACACAAAGAGAATCACTTTATGGAAAGAACATTTATTTTTGTTTCAAAACTTGTGATCCATAGAAATACAATAAAATCAACATGTACACAAAACTTTAAAAAAACCCCTTTGGTTCAAAGAAATATTTAACATCTAAATCTTCTGAGGTACAAAAGGCACAAGACCAGGCACCCAAACATACTGACTCGCCCGCAGCACTGTTTGCACCACTGGTACAGAAGAAACTGGGGGGGTGGAAGGCAGGTTAGAGGAAGATGGAAGGGGGAACATGGAAATAACAGCAACCAAAACACAAGTATGTGTACAATGCCATTTACTTTCTTTCACAGGTGTTACATAGTTTGTCATTTTTTTTTTGATAAAGTGCCAGGACTCTTGGAGAAAAAAAGATGGATCATTTCTTAGAAATGAACTGGAACAAACAGTAGAAAAGGAGACAGAGAAATAAAGGTCTGCAGCAGGTTGGGTTTCAGTCAACCTCTGTTCTCCCACAAGGTCTTAAGAATTCATTTCCTCTTTCATGAAACCATTTGTTTGAAACTGTGGAAAAAGGATGTGAAATTAGTTACCACCACACACCCAGTGCGCATATCACCGCAACCCAGATGGTTACTTCAAGTAAAATATCATCTCTCAGTCTGAGGATCCCTGCTTACAATTCTCTACCCATCCAATGGGAAAGACATAGGAAGAGGCAAAGGGCTGGGGAAGAAAGGATCTTTCCAATTGCACAATTCTGGGGCCAGCAGTAACAGAGCAGTGTATTCTGGGTCTGGTATCATTTATGCCCTGGCACTCCAGGGGAATACCTTGGAGGCTGGTGGAGGTGGGTATGGGAATGGATGACGTGAGCTTGAGAAGCTTCCAGCAGTTAGCAGAAATTTCCAGTCTCCAGACATTTACATTTACCCTACCAGGAGCTCTCCTTCTCTCGCAGTTAGAACTCTGCACAAATCTTTGTAGGAACAGACCTGATTCCAGTCAAGTAATAATTCAAGTCATCCTCATGCCAATACACTATACAAACCCAGTGACATTCTTACACATTTTGTGCTATTGTTGACATAAACACTCACTGAAAGAGCTACAGTTGAACAATGTAGCTGCTCAATACTACATGATATCGATGGTGGGAGTTTTCATGACGGCCAAACGACTCCAGTAGTTAAAATGGCAACACCCAGGTTATTAAACACTGTTAAAAGGGTTCATTATATCACCAGCTTTGCATACACACGAGCCTTCCTTTAGGTTTTGTTCCTAAAGGACTATTACTTACCCCATTTACACCCTACTAGTACTGGACAGGCTGCATGCCTTGTTCTATAATCACCCTCGCCACTTCTGAAAAGATTGTACCAGAACACTGCTGTTCCCTGAAAAGTGAAATCAGATCAGGATTAGCCACAACCTAGTCAATGTAATTATTCAGGTTACAGTAAGGGGGGGAAATGCCTATGAAATCAGCTGCAGGCTCTTATGAAGCACTTAAATATAAGCCACCACTGACAGCACACAAAAAACCCCTTAGTCCCAACTCGTAATTCAGCCACATTCAGAGTAGAGTTCTACCTGAACACAAGGGGTTTTTGTAAAAAACAGCTCTACACAGACACTGTTCACTTTATACACTGTAAAACAAAGGACGCAGCCTCCCAGATCAGCTACAGCTGCCTTGATACACAGCAGCCCGTGGATTGAGTTGCAGTGAACAGCACTGTCACATTAGCTGACTTTTAAATGGATGCAGGACTGTAACAGAGGAGAGAGAGTAAGGGGAGAGAGGAGAAATAAAGCAAAATACAAACAGACTTTACCTTCTTGGGCCATATTGCTGCCCCAAAATCAGGGAAAACTGTAGCTCCTCCAGCTTCTACATCACTCATCTGAGAAAACAAAGTCCACAAACTCTGTCCATTTACAATCCTTTTTGTACATGCAGTCCCACAAACTAAAGTGTCCCAAGCCCTAACAGAGAAATTTCTATACTTGCACCTCTACGAGGGGCACTGATGAGGAAAGGAAACATTTCAACCAGCACGAAGTGCAGAAGTAACAGTACCTGCTACTGAAGGCTTTTATTTCAGCTGAAGGCTTTTGTTCAGCACTTTGCCCAGATTATACATAACCTATTGCACAAACGATGAGCCCTAAGGAGGTGTGTACCTGCAGTGTTAATAAGCGAGTACTCTAGAACGGGGGAAAGGACTTCAGAGTAAGTTTCAAGAACTTCATTTCAGTTTATGATCCAATTAGGAAAACAAGAAATTGTCTGTTAAACCACAGGTTTCCTCATAAATTGAAACCATGTCTTTGGAACTGACTTTCATAATTTAGTTTATGCATCTTGGTCAACCACTTCAAAAACTATCCAAACTATTAGAAAACCTCCCTTTCTGCACTGTTTCTAGGCTGTCCACCAGTGATATTATGCCACTTCAAGAGCTTTATGCAGCTCAAGCTTTAATACATACAGCTATTCGACTCAAAAGAAAAACACCTATCTTTATGCTTTGCCCTTCTACACTGGAATGAATTTAACCCTATTGAATTCACCACTAGTGATGGATTCACTATAAATCCTAGATTTGATCCGAAACCCACCGAAGCTCCTGGAAACTCTCCCGTTAAAAACAGGAAGTCTTTCCACTGATTTCAGTGAGTTTTTGATCAGATTCTAATTAAAAGAAACAAATGAGTCAGATCCAGCTCCCACCAAATTTAAGCAGCAAAACTACTATTAATGCACTCCCCAAGTCCCCACATTCTCTACTGTAACTTGGATTTCTGTTTAAAGCAGATGTTATTACCACTCTGGTGTCCTCCTGCTTGGTACCTACAATAAAAGGGCATAAGATGCCACAGGTGCACAGGTTTTTGCCCCTTCCAACTAGAAAGCATGTGCATGCAACTTTGCAAGTTAATACCTACATCTTAGCAACACAACCATTCTTTTTAGTAAGGGTGTTGGTACATGTATGATGTGTTCTACATGAGGCATACAAGGGTAAATGGCCTTTGACCATGTACAACTGGCAGAGAATGAGGTGCACATCATTCACTCTAAATCAAGACTTGTCCAAAAGTCTGAGAAGCAAAATACAGATAGAGACAACTGAAAATTAAAGTATCTTTGCAGCAGACTATTTCACAGCTACTTAATCTTTTTCCAATTCTTGTTTCAGAGATTATTTCCTCCCCTGCCATATCAAGTTGAAAGGATCTCTGGTTCTGTTTTGATCTGCATTTCACACTCAAAGTACCAGCTCAGCCATAAATATTTCATCACAGGATTTTAAATTTGAAGTTGTATCACTCAAGTTAGACATAGTAGGTCCTAATTACTGATATAGTAAGTATAGGTTGATAGATAAAATATTGTCAGGAGACTACTGTGAAAACATTAGGCCACCAGTTTCAGTGGCAGTTACATTTATGATTCCAGTGTACATGGTCTTAGGCCATATAACGCATGCAACCAACGAATCTTTTTAATTCTGCATTTGCAACCCAGTTGCACTGAGTTTATAGCTATGTCTCCTCCATTTGCTGAAGTGATGGCTATGCCAAAGTAACTCTAGCTTTGACAAACAGCTAAAATGGAGGCTGACAGACCACAACATCAAGTGCTGTCAAACAGTGGTGGAAGAACATGACCGTCTCTCAAGAGTCAAGTTCTCAAACAGCATACCACATGAGGAGTACCCTGAGCACCCGCCTTTGAGAAATAAGCCAGATTCTCCTCTCCCACCAACAGGAATCCAATGAAGTCAAAGATTTTATATTAGAATGGCCAAAAGGGGATGCTGGGCCCTATATTAAAATTTTCTGCTCTGAAGTTAAATAACACCAGAATTCTATCAATCCAAATGGGACAGCACCTGATGCTGCAAAAAGAATGAAATCCCTACTTCCAGATGCCAGGAAATCTCTACAAATAACCAACTGCACAAGCTGTAAACAAGATGCTGCTAAAGTTACACTCAATGCATAAAGGATCATCATACTTACATAGTTTAAAAAAGTGGCCACACGATTTCCAGTCCCTAACCGCTTGAAAGCATCTGGCTCATCTTTCTATAAAATTAAATGAGAATAACTGCAAACTTCAAGCTCACAGACAGCAGACAAACAGAGGTACTTACATAGTTAAGAAACGTCGCTAGCCTATTTCCTTCCGATTTGAGTGTGCTGTCAAAGGGTCGCTGTAACAGACAACAACTTTAACCTGAGTTCCAAACAGGCTCACACTAGTGTTATATATGTGTACCTCTGCAGAGAGATCCTTAAGCCCAGTTTAAAGAGTTGGAATAAAAAGGGGACACTTGCTACAGGGCAACATTAAAGCCATTACAAATTACAGCCAGGGTGCATAAATACATGCACATAGCGCTCAGATGCTGCAAGGAAGAATAGCACTGAAGCAATTCTTAGGGCAAAGTAGAAGCAATGTTTTCAGGGCCTGTGGCACAGATGTTACCCAAGTGGAGTTGAAGTTAACAGGCCATCACCATATTGGACACTGATCCAAAGTCAACAACTGAGGTGAATATGAAAAAAGTCATCTTCAGTGGGCTTTAGGTAACACACTAGATTCTCGTGAACATGGTAGTGACTCTAAGAAATATCATAAGATAAAATGCATTTTTTAGCCAGCAGGCGAAATTGCAGAGTAACAATAATGAACTTTTCAGGTGGTTGCCTGTCTAGGATTAAGGACCACATCAAAAAGATCAAGCTGTCTTTACTCTGTAGGAAACACTGAGTTTCATTTGTTGAAGTATGAGATCACATTGGCACCAGTTTAGAAGCAGAAAGAACATCTAGAATACCAATGTCTCTCTCCTTCCTTCAAAAAATGCAATTAAAAGTTTATTTACATAGCTACTAGTCAAGAAGGAATTTCAGCCAGCAGACATTAAGGTGCACTCTTCTACACAAAACCAAGAGTCTTCAACATTTAAAGAAAAGCAGAAATCAGTATTAGAAAAAACAAACAGCAAGGAAAACCACAGCCTAAGATGTTAAGAGTTCAGTCTATTTAAAGCATATTTCAGGAAAAAGGTCTTTCCTGAAACAGATTGATAAAGAGACTTTTGCATCTACATATGCAATTTCCATCTAAAAGCCAACATAAGAGCACTGAGATATAGGGGATTCCCTGCTTTCTGCCACGGCTGCCAAAACCAGGTCTAGCCATGCATTTCTGAACTTCAATATCAAAAGATTTCTAACTCTTGAGCAACCAATAAAATCTCAAAATTGTAATATGCAACTATTTATGTGTCCCTATTTGAGAACTGCAAGGTAACAAAAAGCTGCAAGGCAGATCAGGAGATGGGAGACACAGCAGTAACTCTGTTTCGGTACAGAAATCTGATGCACAGAGAGCCTGGAGGACCAGTCCAAAACCATGGCAAATTCTGCAGCTGCCTTGCCTTAACTGATGACTGCAGCCAAGGATGTGTTCCAAGTGGACCTCTGCCCCAGCTGCCTAATCCAAAAGTAAAGTCCACACTGACCAATTTGATGGCTGGTGTCCTTGAGTTCAAAGGCTTTGAAGAGAATTTAAGAGCATTTGCTTGACTCAGGAAACAAAGCAGTCCTAAAGTTAACAGGAAAGTTCTCTGAACCAGCCAAAGCTAACGAATGAGCTTCCACAGTGTTGAAGTTGAGGATTTTTTAATTTTATTTTTTTTAAACAGTGCTAAGTTGGGTGGCTTCAATTCTGCACTCAATTATTGGGTTGTGCTCTGGCTGCAGCAATCCCTTCTACCAGGTAAAACCACTGGGACAGCCCAAATTAAGCCAGATTCCATTGAAATGCCGTGGTTCTCCTGGAAACCAAGGCATCAGAGGAATTTTATATTTGAAGTTACCAGTCACCAGAGCTCTTCAGTATGATCAGCGTGTTCATAAACTGGTTTAGGGTGACAATTAAGAATTTCTGTTCTTCTCCCCACTTGCAGCAAACCAGAGCTGTTATCTGCCAGGTAGAGCCCTCTAGTGCCTACTGCGGATCTGGCACTATCAAGCTGCAAGTTCTGCTCACTGTAGCACTGCCCTCAAACCCAACAAACCCTCTTCAGACCCTCTAATTGCACCCACAATAAGGGTTTTGCCAAAAGGACTATGACACATGATTTCCGTAATGGCTACTTTCCTGAAGAGAGGTGGGAAGATGTCTCCTCCTCAGCCAGCTCCTACAAAGTTCTTTAAAACACCCACCAAAGTAGAACTCAAGACAACCTTGCTGAACTCTGAAGCCTAATGGGCAGAATCACAACCCATAGCTTGCAGACCTGTTCCCAAACAAATAATGGAAAGAGCATATTCGAGTACTGCAGGACTATCTTTTAGTGTCTCTATATTGTGCAAGGAACCAAGGTGACAGAGACAAGCAGGCAAGATTTCTTCATTTTTCTCTTGAACTTTCAGCATCAGAGAACACAGCGCAAAAGCTTTTCAAAAGTCATAATCCATCCATGCAACAGCACAATATATTAAGTGTTTTAACAGAAAACAGTTTCAACAGCTTTCTCTCAAAACAAACTGCTCCCCCCCTCCCCACCCCTCTTAGAAATAACTGAAAGTATGATCTTACCCTAGAAAAATCGAAGTGTGGCTCATACTGCCCTCCCATTCCATAGTTGGCAACCTACAGCGTGGAAGAAGGATCAACATCCACTGAACTGCTAGTGACTGCTGCAGAAGATAGCATTTGCTCTCAGAGATCCAAACCATGCTTTGAACACTTTGCAGCAAGACTTATCTATAGCACACTTAGTTTCTCTTTAGATTGCCAGAAATTAGGTACATGGATGAGAAGCAACTTAAGTGCTCTTTCCCTTTCACAATTTAAGGGGTTTGCTGAGAATATTTCTCAGTACCCTATGTTTTTCAATGACAGCACTCTTATCACTACAACAGCATTTAACATGAATGAACAGCAATAGTTTTACCACTCTCTTGCTCCCTCCTCTGAAGAGGGATCGAAGTGCATGTATTTCTCTAGTATGTGTATCCAAACTAGGAGATACACAGCCTAGAATTGGACTGTCACACGTATGACCCGTTACATACACATGCCCATCCAGGAACACAGGAAGCTCAAAGCAGCTTAAAAGCACCACTTTGCTTACTTTATCTGAAGATCACATAACTTCTGATTTAGTTACTCTGAGGCTGCATTTAACATGTCTCCCAGATCATTACACAATTACCTGGTTTCTGTGGATAGCCAGTAATCACCAGCACTTCAGTCAGGCTCTAAAACAGGAATTCAAGGAGCACAGAGGAAGAGAAGCAGTAAACAGGCTAAGGTACTGCTACTCCAGCAGTGCTGTACCACTCCCAGTCTCCTTCCTCTCCCCAGTGCACAAAGATCAGACTTCATATGAGAATATAGCAGGACCATGAAAACTATTTGGGTCTTTGAAACGTGCAACTAGGAGGAAGGGGATTCAACTTCTGCAGACTTGAAAATAAGAGGCAGGCATTTCCCTCAAAACAGACTAGTAAATCACAGGCACCTGCACAAAGTTATCTTTATTTGTTTGGTAGCTCCACCCTTCTCTGCCTGACACACAAAGGGAAAACATCTACCTGCCAGGTCCTTACAGCAGCTGGGAATGCCTCACACACCACAAACACCTTACCTGCTCTGTGTGCTTGGTCTGGATAGACTGGATAAGAGCCAGCCTGTGTTTATACCTGCATAAGCACCAGGCCACCCTGAGCAGCAGCTCATTTTACCAGGATGAAGTCTGACAAGACAGCTGTACCAACCTGCAAGAGTTCAGCTGTTTTCACTGTTAACCCTGTGATCTGCTGCATCCGTTGATTCACCTTGGCCACAACAGGATCATCATCTTCTTCTAACCATGAGCTAGGATAAGAGAAGGATTGTTATTTTGGAATGCCAACCACAACCACCCATTTCCCCAGGCAGAAGGATTCTTCTGCCCTCAGCCAGATGGCTAAAAGAGCCATTTATCATGCATTTCTTGTGCAAGCTTTTGCTACATGCAAAGCACTTCAAGTTTCCAGCTGTAGGTAGCAGATGACAGCTGTTAAACACAAAAACCTTAAAACTGGACTCTTCTCTGTGCTTACCTTTTTGATACCCTGTAGCTAGCCACTGTAAGGACACCGGTTTTGGGATCACGTACTGTGGCTCGTGCCAGCTGTGTCAAAAAATCCCAAGGGGGAAGAAACACATCAACTACAGGTTAGAAAAAAAATTTCTCATCTTAACCAAAATCAACACCTGATTTGTCCAACTTCAATATATCACTGGGTGAAAGTTATAGCTCCAACTAAGAGTTTGTTTCAATTTCATGCTAGAATAGTACATGGAGAAACACAAGTGCAATCCATCACCTGCATTTGACCCTGGAAAAAAGAGTTTGACTGACTGCATAAGCCATGATATTATTAAATCCACAAGTACTGCTTGCTGAACAGGTTTTGAAGGTATTTTTAAACAGCTGGAGTCAATATTAGCAAGAGAGAACAACAAAAATTAACAACATGGGAAGCCCAAGTTCCTGGCAAAGAGAAAAATCATTGAATACTCCATAAACCTAATCAGCCTGCTCCTCACATGAACTGAAAAAACCCAACCTCATTCTTAGATGAAAAATAACAACTGAAAACTTTTACAGAATGAGTTACAAGTTATGGGGCAGGCAAATCCACAATAGGACAACTCTCAACATTACCACGCTCAGATTTTCCAGTTGGAAGATGCCTAGAACATCTAAATTCAGAGACGATTTGAGATAACGCTACTGCATTATGAAGGTAACTCTGCAAGAGCACAGTTCACCTATACACTTTAAACAGTGAGCAATGCATCATCCCCATTAGGCCACGTCACCATATTTGTAGGAAAAATTTGGAACTTGGCAAAATGGATCAGGTTTGCTGTGGTGTCAGAACGATAGACTACTGCTAGCATAACATAACAGGTCACTTTGGTTTTATACTTGCAGCTGAGAACAAGAACTGGGACACTCCTTGATTTGACTGTAAACTCAGACCACATTTAAATTTAACTCCTGCAAACCACAAACACTTTAAATCATGCTTCCTTCCTTCCACTTAATTATAGGTCACAGAAAGCCTTTTTATTTGCATTTTCTTCACAGTGTGCAGTCATTACTTCCTTCATTTTTCCTCAGATAAGTCTCCAGCCAGCTTTACAATCCATGTCAGCTGTCTTGTCCCTATACAAGAGTTCTTGGCAAAGCAGTTCCTGTAATTCTGACTCACTGTTATTTTGTTCCAGAGTTCTCCTGCATAAATCATAACAGAAGAACCAGGCTGACAGAATGTTGTTCTTCACTTCCACAATGGAAGGTATAATTTAGCTTCCCAAACTTTTCATTCTACTGCCATTTTCAAGCTTGTATATGCTGGCTTGACTTCTGCACCTAGCATTTGATGTAAATAAATCAGAACTAAAATAAGCCCGATTATATTCGTATTATTCTGTATCTCCTCTGTATGCCAACAGACCACTTTTCTTCCTGATAGGCAGGTGTCTTCATTTAAGACGTATAATCTATACTTCACTTGGTACAACCGAGTGATAAATGTGAGGCTTCCTGTCTTAGGGTGGAGAAAGCAGCCTTATAATAGGCATTTGCTGGGCTTTGAAAAATCATCATAACACTGGATTGGTCAGAAGCTCCATCCAGCCTTCCTCTTAGAGACTGCATTTAGTTTAGCACACACTCTGTTGGCTTTTCCTTCTGAAATTCTGTATTGCTGAAATCCTACAGCACTGAGTTCAAAAGGTATTTGTGTGTCCCCCTCCATGTCATAGCTTTGCTTGTTCAGGCATGCCTGTACTGCAGGTAACATCCAGAATTTTAGGAATAAGCGTTCTCATACTTTCATGGCAGACCTGTCCCAATGCTATCCACACCAATAAAGTTAAGAATTTTCTTGACCCTTCCCTGTCAGCTCTGATGTATTGCCTGAAAAGTTGGAACTACTTCTTGGAATTGGAGTAAAAGTGATTGCATTTTGCAAGACAAGCATGAAAACCAACTTAGAGAGCTACTCTCAATCACGTACAGATGTTGTTTCTCTAAAAAAACAAAAAATATTGGCAAGTGTAAATTTCAGAACATGTTAAAGCACTTGGACCCAAAAGTAAGTATTTCTTGCAAATTCATTTCAGAACAAAGGAAGCTCTCATCTTTTTGAGCCCAAAACTAACATACTACTTCAGAGTTCTGTCTGAAAGCTTCCATGGTTACCAGCTAAAATTTCTTGCGGAAATAAAGCTATATTTATTAAGGACCATCTCATCACAGGACTTGCGTTTTCCATTCTTCCAGCAGCACTGCAGAATTTAAAGCTATTCCTGCAGCTGAGCTATAGACAGATTTAGAAAAAACAAGTTAAGAAAATGGTTGGGTCTAATTGAAAACTTTCATTTGAATCTCAAGACCGCAATATTTACCTGCTCTTACAGGGACTGATCCCAGTTCTATGCTACACAGATTATATGAAGAATTCCTCTGACAGTAGTAATATAAGCAAAGCTCAGTGAGCAAGACTTAAGACTTTCCATAAAACTTTGAACAAAAGGGAAAAAACAAATAAAAAATTAATAGCTGCCTTATTTAGAATGTGCTTAATTTGATAAAACAGATTAAGCAATATGCCCTATTTGAATGTTTCCATTTTATCTGAAGCTCTTGAAGTTTTATAGTATGATGTAATAGGAAAAATCTCCATTTATGGAGGTGAGAGTCCTCACCAAGACAGGAGTGTTCTGCCAACACTCCCACAGCTGGCTGGTAGTCATAGAAGTCCAGCTTCACAAACATCCCAAATTATTAATGTACTTAGGAAGCATCAGTTTCTCAATCGGTTTCTAAGTTTAGATTTAGAAATACATACAGAAGGGTAACTCTTGACTGGTATTTTAGTATCACATTTCATAGCAGTAGCTAGAAGAGCACTAAAATGAACCATTCATCTATAAAAATAGAAGTGTTCGGTTTTACATGCTTGTCAGACCTGAGAGAAAAGTGAGGTGTAGCCCCTGACTACTGACCTCACACTGCCACATTTTTTTTTTTTTTGCCAGAGAGGAAACAGACAGGAAATTCCACCTCCAGGAAAATCAGATGAGATAACCACTAGCTTTGCACTAGGTAGGCTGCTCTTTTTTGTGTGCAGTCACTAGAATTCACACCATGGATAACACATACTGCATCAAAACAAGGGGTCCTACTCAGAGCTGCTACTTTGAGTTGGATCTACACTTGGCATACTGAAACTACCGCATCTGTTTCTCTGCTGCCCAGACAGCTACCTAGGTGGAAGAGTTGGATCTAAAGAGCTCTGGGAAAATGACAAATGACTGCATTGTGTGTTCATCCTTACAAGTACTCCATCCTTCTAAGTACCAGACTGGGAATTACTTATGAGCACAAATGATTTCTCCACTGTGTTAACTGTATCGCATTATTCACAGTGAGCTCTGTGTGGCTTCAGGAAAAGGCCACAGGTCCACTCGTGGATGCACCATGTCATCTAAAGTGCCTGCTTCTGTGCAGGTCTAGAGTACAGTTTAACACAGCAGCAGTGAATTCCAGGTTACCTAAAGCAGAAAACCAAACCTCTAGATGTTCTTCTATCACAACTTAGTAAACTTACAAACCATTGTTTCTTCCCACTTCTGTTGGGATTTGGGCTTTTTAAAATCTTGTTTTGAAGTTTGGCTCCATTTCAAGAGACAGACTTAAGGCATATTGGACACCTACTCTACCACTGTAAGCCAGTCAGTCATATGCCTTTTCAGGTCTAAGCCCCAGTTTCCCAAAAGGCTTTTAAAGCCATTTACTGAGAACTCTGCATGATTAAGTGCAACAATGCATAAATACCTTCAGGAGCTTTACAGTCCTACATCACCAGGCAGTTTTGAAATCATCCCCCTTAGGCTCACAGCTGCAGCATATCATCTGTAGTATGAAACCAGATCTTTCAAATCCTTTGCTAATAGAGATTACAACATGGAATTAACAGCCATTAGTGAGATGGAAGAAGGGAAGCTTACCCTTGGCTTAGCTAGTTGTTTAATTTTCTCAATTTCTTCATCAGACATGACATCATAGTATCGTACAATATGAGGGCTATCCCATTCATCTTCTTCCTTAAAGGGTGCTATGAGCAGATTAGGGTTTCTGTTTCCATCATGGTACCTACAAAATAGCCTTTTCTGTCTTCGAGGTGTCTGAAACAAAATACCAAGCAAAACACTGTTTGCTCAACCACTTTTCATGAACTTAAAACAGGCAAGACAAAGAAAGTGAGCTTCATTCCACAAACACTGTAATAGCCATCAGCTGACTGGCAAATTTAAGAGGTAAGCCTGAGTGATTCAGCAATTTGCTGCAAGTAAAAAAGCAACATATGCTGCTCAGGAGACCACTGAGCAATATCTGAAACACTAACCTTTAGGAGAATTGAATCATAATCAGTTACAGATTAAGCAAATAACTAAACAAACAGCAAGCTGTAAAAAAAGTCTGGTTCTTTTAATTACAACTATGTAGATGAAATAATTGATTCCTTTCCTTGCACTGAGAATTAAAGCCATGTTTGTTGAGAGGTACTGGAGATTGGTTGGTCAAAATAGTCACCCCAGAAGGACACGTCTTTAAGATGCAAACGGGAAGGCATAATGAGATTCTGTTAAGCATCGCAAAGCATAATGAGCTCTCAGGGGAAAAAGCCTCATCGTATCTGTACAGCCAGCCTCTGAAATGGCAGAGTAGACAGACTGATGAGAATCAATTTTCAACACCCTTTAAGAAGTACAGTTGAGAGCTGTTTTTCTGTCTAGTATTAACAGCTAAAGATAGAGAAGCCAAGACATAAGGTACAAAGCTCAGCCTGGACAGAAATATATTCAATTTTTTCTTAAAAAAAAGCTTCACAGAAGGAAAAACTTAACATGCCCCACCAAGCTTGATCATCCTTATGCAAAGGCAGCATAGTCAGGAAATTCTTGCATTTCTCTTACCATTTTTACCCCTTCACCTCTGCAAAGGGCCTCATAGATATCACGCTCTGGCAAGTAGTCAAGAGGCCTCTCATAGGCACCACTTTGCACCACGGGTTCTGTCGTCATCACGGTCTTGTTTGATTTCTCTTCCTCCTTCTCTTCTCTCTCCTTCTCCAGCAGCTTCTCAAAGTATCTCAGATTACTGCCTGCTCTCTCATGTGTACTGTCTTCATTGGGAGAAAAACAGACAGGACCAGTGATTCATGCAATCTCAGGAACTTTTAATACAAACAAGTCTTTGTATCAAGACAGCAATAATTCTCCCCATCCTAAAGCATTATCAGGCAACCAAAGGCATTGGCTCCAGTCCACACTGAAAACCAGCACTGGGAAATTTCTGTATTTGCAGATGGAAGATGGGCATAGACTGTGAAAGAATCATTTCTGGAAGGACCCATCACAAAACTTGTATTTCACCAAAAAAAATTAGGAGTTTTTGCCCTTCAAATCCCTCCTTTTCTTTCAACTTCTCTACCCAGTTCTACCCAAGATAAACAGGTCCTAGAGCTTATCAGCAGAGATCAAGCTAGCCTACTTGTTGCACCCCTCCTCTCCACCATGCTTTTCATCCACATTGCACAAGCATGCTTTAGCCAAGGACTGTGGTAGAGTCCCAGCCACAGACTCCAGTCCCAAAGACTTCCTCCAAAGTCAGAGGAACTTGGAGGTATGTGTTACCACTTGACAGCCCACCTACCACATCCACCTCTAGATGTTGTGCCTAGAACAGTTTCTTTCCCTTCTGACCTTCCCAAGCTTCTTGTGTTTATCTTATTTAGCTAACCCAGCTGCCCACAGAGGTAACCACTCATTAGAGCATGGGCTAATAGTGGCCAGATAAGGAAGTTGAGCCCCAAGCAGTGGAAGCTGCTGCTCCCAGAGGGGACTGCCAAGTCCGTTCCACTGTTTGGTGCTGATAAGGATTTGCATTCTATCAGTGCTAAACCCTATTATTGCAGAGGGAGCTAGATTCAATACGTATTCATATTCTTGTAAATTTTAATCTACGAATTCCAGTGCCTGCAGAAATTAGACCAATACATATTTTTCAATAGAAAGGCTTCACACACTCCCAGGATACAGCTAACATCCAAATTAAGAACCACAGCTGATTAAAAAAAAAAAACATACAAATACATAACACGGTAGATGTTAATTCTAATTGCAGAGGATAAACCTTTCCAATGCAGGAAGCAGGCAGAGTTGTATAGGAAGCAATGCTTATTTGCTTATTCAAGGGAAAGCTAGAAACAGAGAAACAGAGGCTTTATGAAACTCAATCTGTTCTGAACATTTAAAAATAAATGCTTTAAGATCTTGGGCAAAGTATTGTTCTGGCATCAAAGAGTACCTACACTGAGGAATAAACAGGAATATGTGAAGTCAGTAGGACTTTACCGAAGATCCAGCACTCTGCCTAAGTCTGTGGTAGCTTTGCTCTCCACTCAAAACAACCCAGGCTTTAACCATTACCAAACCCAACATCTCAGTACACTGAAACAAAGCACACAGGTACTGCAGTCTTTGGGTAATAACAGCTTAACACTAGAAGATACATGAAGTATCTTTAACAAGCTAAAAGTAGACTGTTTTTTTCTTTTTTTTCCAGGACCTATCTTTATTGCCAGTCATCTGGCAAGATATTCCTCCAGTCAGCTCACCAATATGTATGGGCCATGACTGTTCTTGGCTCTGTTGCTGGCAACACTAGAACAGCGGTTTTTGTTCTTACCAAGGGATATCAGACGTCTGGTAAGCTCCATGGCTCTGTGTAAATCCCCAAACTGGAAAACAGCATAGCTGAGATAATCTAGGATCTCCACTTTGCTGACTGTTGTTTCCTCCCCCTCATCGTGTTGTTTCAAGGCTTGTTCCATCCAGAGTACTGTGTGATAGTAGTCTCCATCATTGTAAGCAGTCTTCCCCATACCAAAGCAGTCACCTACTGTCAGAGAGGATCTATATTTTGTTCCTAAAACCAAAAAGGCACCTTTAAGCAATCTTTGCTTTCAAATATATGGGTCACATTGAGGAATATCTGTAAATACACACTTATGATCCAAAAAGGCTTCTAAAAGACAGTGCTTTGACAATATTTTACGTTCTGTACCGAACTGATCACTTTCAGAATTAAAGATTCCATTCTATCATAATTCTGTGGTATTAATTCCTTTGGAAACCAAGATAAGTTTAACAGAAATTACAGTGTTAAGCTATTGTATTTGCTGTTGTAGACAAAGGTAGAGCAGACTAACAGCTCAGATTTTACTGAACCTACAAATTAACACTGTTACATGATCAGAGAAGCCTGACTATATGCGGGGCTTGCTTATTTGCTCTTTACTGGAGACATGTATTTGTGCATAAGCAAGCTGATTGTTATTTAGACAAACTGGGTATTTATTTGACTGTAGCTGTGCGCTGATTTCCGGTTGCTCCAGCTCAGCAGATGCACAGATAAGATTTAATTTTAAATTAATTGTTAATAACCTACATTATAATAACTCAAACTGTTTTGTCAACTCTTCTACCCACACTCTAACGAAGCCTATTCCATTTGGCATGTTGCTAGCTACCATAACCTGTTTCAGTAAGTCTCATAAGCAGCAGCAAACAAACATTTATCAGGACTCAGCTGCCAAAACACCAAAGCATTCCAATATATCTATGTACTTCCCCAAACACCTCTGTGGCAAAAAACGTTAGTCCGCATTTCACAGAAAGAACAGAAGCTAACTGATTCAACCAAAGCCTGCTGGAAGAACAGAGCAAACACGAACAGAGCCAAGCTTTGGAAGAGCCATCAGCACAATGAATTATGGAACAGCTCCTTCCTTCAGTTATTTGGGACAGGAAGTACCCATGGTATTTGCTTACACAGTAACCAGCACAAGAAAGTATGTCATCCTTTGTTGTTTTGGTATAGTGACTATAAAAATCACATTTTCTTTTAAAGCAATACTAATTAAAAAATGCTGCTGCTTGAGCCGCTCACTGCAGACCACAGCACCTTGGCTCAGGTGGGAACAACCTCAAGGTTCTTCTCAAAGCACTGAAGTACACAGGTCCTCAAGCCACATGGACTTTCAGCACCATGATTCTTCCTCATGACTTATAAAATGGCTTTTGGAGAGAGTTTAAGGACATTACTGCTTCCCTTCTTTTAAAGCAGAGATCACCTCTGCGTTCTCTGGAGATATTCAAAGCCCACCTGGATGATGTCCTGTGCAACATGCTCTAGGTGAACCTGCTTTAGCAGGACGGTTGGACTAGATGATCACCCAAGGTCCCTTCCAACCCTTGCCATTCTGTGCTCACCTGGTAAGTTTCCTCGAGAGAGAGTTTCAGGATCCAGTTTGTATGTGTCCTGCAGGCGCATCAGAGCCTTCGCAGCCCCAGTCTCATCTTCTTCAGTTGGAAAAAACTGACGCTGAATGGTAAGATTTGCAATAAAACCTTTGCAGTAAAAGGGAAAGATGTTAATTCCAGAGTTTGAATAAATATCAGTGCTAGATTAACACAGAAGAGGAAACATCTGCTTCGTTTTGGGAATTGAGATTCAAATAATCCAGGTTTAAAGCCTCTTATTAGGCTCTCAAGTTACAAAACCATTGTTTTCTGTCTTATTTTAAGAAATACAGCTCATGAGCAAGAGAAAGAGGATTAATAACTAAACCCCTCTGTTTTCTTGTGCCACACAATTACTGAAGTACAACGTGAATCTAATGATCTTCATTTTCCCCGCAATGTTTCCTTCTAGCATGAAAGCTTAATAGCTTTCATCAGTTCTCTCGCAACATCCAGAGTCAGCTGCAGAGCATAGCACTGGAAAATCATTTCAGACTCTGTGCTCCAACCTATAAAACCATGACAGCTTTTCAAATCTCAGCTCAGGGGACAGAGGCCCTGATCCGGGATTCCCTAAGTAAGGGTAAGACCTTACTCAGTAAGAGGCTTTTAAACCTGACAAATAAAACCAGGTGACATTTAGAAATAAAATGAAATGCACTACATAAATATATCAAGGCTGTACAGCAGGTTGGTTGGGCAGATGTGGGGGCAGTCAGCTGAAGGAAAACAACCCAGCTTTTCTAGTCATGCAGCAAGCCAAACTGGAAAAGGAAACCTTTAGAAAAAGAATTAGTGACAGAAGTACTCAATAGAATTGAGTATTTAATTTCCATCTAGGACCACTATTCCAAAAGGCAATAAAAAAAATCTTGGCTGGAAAAAACACTTTCAAGTACCTAAACTTTAGCATACACAGAGTAGAAGGGGGAAAACATGCAGTGTTCTGCCTGAAAAACATAGCTGCTTCTCCCTTACTTTTAAGCAGTCCAGTAAAAATAAACCTACATTTATAAAAGCTATGGAAGCAAATTCAGGCAGACACTTTGACAATATGATGCAAAAGCAAAGATTAGTACTGGAAACATTTGATATAGGATAGGTTTACATTTAATAATTGAATGTTATCCTGTTATCAGGCTGACCACAACATCTGCTGACTGTTAATGTTGAGGCTGATAGGAATTCTTTCACCAGTTCAGTATGGGTCACAGTTTGATTCTTCAATCTTACCAACCGATGAACATGGCCAAAGAAACAATGATTGCCAAGAGAAGCAGCAGACTGGGAAAGCAGACGAGTAAGTCTTTTCATTAAAAGGAACAAAAAGCTCAAGACTAGGCGTAAAACAATAGTTGCCACCACGGCTGACCACTTCAGTATATCCTGTTCTCCCTTTGCCCCAAACAGCACAAGCCAAGCAAAACACAACAGGCCTAAGACAGATAACAGTTTCTTTGAGTCTTGACAGATGTGTTTCAGTCACAAGTTTCACTTGTTTGGGTAACCAGTAAAGGAGAGGTCAGTCATTAGTTTAAGTTTCAAACAAACTTGGCAATAATATTTAAACCACAACTGAGTTTGCAGCTTTCCAGAATAGGAAGAAGAGAAGCAACTGTGTTGTAAAGCTACCTCCTGCTGGTGTCTTTGCCCCTGTAACTCCTTACCATTTGTTGTATCCTGAAGAACCAGGTTTTCCAATTCCAGCCAGTCGGTATTTAAACGCTTCACCAGCTTATATGCATTTACAGGATGTGCCAGATAACCTTCTGGATCAGAGGCTGATTTGCTAGTCAGTACATCCATTTTTTCAGCCCAGCTGGAATGAGAAGTGTATGCCTCAGTCCGAGAACAATTCATGAATGCATGTTTTCCTTCTTAAGTCATCCTAATTACACAGCTAGAATCAATTTATTGCTGCTTTTGCCATCATAACCAGCTTTCAACTTCAGAAGGATAAAGTGAATTACAACTGATTTTTTTTTTTAATTACAACAGCCTTTCTTTTAAAAGGAATTTGTTTCCCTGCCCACTATTTTAAATCTTACTACAGTGGGCATGCATCTCATTTGTAATGAATCTTAGCCATCAGTTTCCAGCATGTTGCACTTCAGAAAATAATAAGATATAGTACACAGTCACTGTGAGTGTCATTTATCTTAGTAAAAATACAAGCATAAATAAAACCAAGAGCTTTTTAACTTTATGGAAAGTAAACCATAAGCTTTGATTTTCAGACTGGAAACACTCAGGCAGTACAGTGCCAGTGCTGTCAGTCACCGAGATTGCACTGTTGGTCCACTTCAAAGCATCAGCAGGAAGCTTCACCCTCTGTATTATAGTACAGTTATTGAACTGCCAGCTACCTTGCTGATGCTACAGTGAGAATTTCTTCTGTTGCCCTTCGTGTTATCCCTCAACACAAACATCTAGCCCAGTTGTGTGTTCTTCTCAGTACTCAATAGGAAGAAAACACTCTGCTGAGATAAGCTAACAACTGAACACAAGAAATCCCTTTTAAGCCTGTAATGTCAAACTCAGTAAGCCATGAGCAAGCTATGGTTACACACATTTTTAAATAAACACAGGTAAATATTGTCAGGCTACCTGGCTTCTTTCTCTATACTTGATGTTGCAGCAGAACAAAAGTAAGATGGTTTTTCCAGAGATCCTTTGCAGGGATATCACATTAGCAACATATATTAAGATCAGTCTCACCTGCACTCTTTTCAATTTAGACTTTCACTAATTCAATATTTATTTTGCAAAGCAGTAAATACTGTCAAGTTTAGTCTCCTTATTCACATCACAATGTGCTTTTGAATCATAAACATATCTCTGGAACCAATAGACAAAATACTGAAAAGTCTTACCATATTCAAATGATAAAATTTAGCACCTCTGCTACAAAGCACATGCCTCATACACTAGCAGGGTGCAAGAGGTCAAATATTGGCACAGTGGTAGAATACTCTTGCTTACAAATACACCGAAACACAAGTCAACTGAAAATTTAGCACATTAAAAAAGCATTTGCATGTCAGTCCATAAAAAAAGCAGTCTTTTGAAATAGGACCAGTTTATACATAGATTGAAGTGACATTCTCTTTAACAACACTCAAAAAGGAGATTGCTTTTCCTCAAAAGGGCAGCTTTTCAAGAAATGAATATTTGTGTATACAAATGACAAGGAATTTATATCATTTCACTTACTCTATAGCCCTGTCCCCACCCTACACCCCTCAAAAGGGAGATCAAACTGCCACATATAGCCTGGAGTTTAGAAATTCTTTGGAAAGCATGGCTCCATTTAGAGGACTCAGCTCTTCTGAACCTGGTCCTCATTTAGGGTGTGACACTAGAATAGTCTATTAGATATTACTTTCAGCTAGGCAAGTATTAAGTGTCTTCCTGAGGGACACAGAAAATGTCAGTTGTCAGCAAGAGCCTTGCAAGTGATCTAAGCACGCAGAATAATGTCTGATGTGCTGAAGAGAACAAGGCAGGAGAGCTGTCCCCGAGAGCAAAGCCAACACTGGAAGGGAGCCAGGGATCCAGTGTGTGCTCCACTAATCAATGCAACTGGCACACTTGGCTGTTGTAAGCAGTGCTGATGCCATGAAACACCAGGTAGCACAGAGCACTGGCACCCAGAGGTACCTAACTCACATGGACAAGGCTACTCTGACATGAGTAGCATCTTCTCCTCAGGAGCATTGTGATGGTACAAGGACAGGGGAAAAAAAGTGGGAATGGCCCAGACAACAGTTTCTAAACAAGCAGACAAAGTCTAAATGATACCTGAAGCAGGGCCTCCTCTCTGCAAGTTTATAGGTACTGACTATGGTCTCACTGTGATTATCTACTGAGGAAATACTAACAAGATCTAGCAGCAAAGAGTGGCGACAGAAAGGTGTGAGGGACTGAACACAGATGAGCCATTTTGCCACCCTTCCTTATGCAAACTTCTGCTCCTACCTTTTAATCTGAGAGAGCTTGTTCTCTTCTGCTCGGATATATTCCTTTAAAGACTGTACTAAGTCTTTCTCTGCATAAATCAGGTCTGTCATTTGACCTAAAAACAGAGTATGAGCAAATGTTAATCAGAACTAAAAAAAGTAACAATTCCCAAAAGAGGACAGACCTTAGATGCTCTAGGGCTATTAAAACCACCATGAAGAACAGACAAATTAAGGGCATACACTGCAATGCCTGTAAACCACAAAAGCTATTATACATACAGGTCTGGCATTCAAATGCTTCAAGGGGCTTTTAAAATCCCAACTTCAGTGGCTCATATAGCTTTGCTGTGACCTTTCCACTGCCTCTGAATTACTTTCAGTATTACAGTTGTATGCAAGACAACCAAAAGGAAGGTTTGACATTAATACAGCTATTGAGTCAAAGCAACGAAAGATGCAAATAGTTGCCAAAGCATCTGTTCCACATATGGATACAGGTTAGATCACACTAATAAATTATTTGTCTAACCATTGGCATCACTTAAAATTACAGCTTTTCAATATGGGTAACTGTGGAAACACAACCTAACATTAAATACAGAGGAATTTCAGACTAATGTTTATAGACTGACACACATACACACTCTCTCCTGATTAGCATTAGTGGAAATTGCTAGCATGTCAATCTTAATTGCCATGACAAACTTTGCTTTTCAAAGACCAAACACTGAAAGACCGGATGAGATTTATAAATGCAGCCACAGCTTTAGTTTCAGCATTCCACAGTAATTATTAATGAGGCATGATTAAGCAGATGGAAGTCAGCAGGCTGTGCCACCTTCAGAGTTACACAAGGTTTGAAATAGGTAAGTGTAAAGAAGTGATCCTTCACAGTAACTTTGTATACAAAAAGCTATTTAACTTGGGGAGGAAAAAAAATAGAGAACCAAATAATACACATGTAGTTTTAAATACTGCTTAGCCAAGTCCAGAGGACAGGAGCATGTCCAGGGCATTGGTAGTGAAGCACCACTCTGCCTTGCTCTGGCTGAGCAGTTCTGCACAGTCATGCAAAATAAACCACCAGGAGGTTGGAGTTCTACCATTCAGAAGCATAGCTCCACTGAGCTCAAAGCATATTCTGGAGAACAGCCAGCTGTAGTTAATCAATGTCTATTACCCTCATGGGGGTAAATTCCCCACACTCTTCCACAGGAAAACATTAGACCAAGTCACAGCAGAAAACTCAGTTTGTGCTTTTTTTAGGCTCTACCACAGTAATACATGGCTATATCACAACTATTAGAACACAAGAACTAAGTTGTTATAAATCCTAAAAATAGACTGATTTTTATGACAATGAATTCTTCAGGATTTACTTAGGTCTTACAAGACACACATAAGGTAGGGTGGATATTAATTTCTCCTTCTGACACCTAACTCCAGCTTTTTGAGAAGACAGGAGATTTCAGTTTCTGTGAAAGAATGTATTTCGCCTAATTATGACTTTGCATAAATCAAATTCAGGACTAAGCTTTTTAGCATAAGGTTTGTGCCGTGTTCAACACAGCAACAGGTACACAGTTCTTAATAAAACATAGGCACTGTCTTATTTTACTGACAGTCCCCAGAGAAAGTTGTATCGTGTTTATAAGTTACCCAACTGCAAACAGATTGCCCTGATGCAAGACTTGCAATGTGGAATAGCATCAAGGATGCAGAAGAGTAGCTTTTCCTATTGCAGACAGTGTTTGACAGGGCCATATGAAAAAAGCCATATGCTTCAACTGTAAACTTGAACAGTTTTGGCAATCACGTTAACTACATCACATCATGCACTGGTTCTTTCCATACCTATGGAGGTGAAGAACTCCGCTTCCGTGTGCCAGATCAGAAAAATACAAGTAAAGAACACCAACTGCAGCCAGGGCTTCATCTTCCAGATAGCTCAAACCTGTAACAAATTAAAAGGAAAAGGAGGAGTAAAAATAAGGAACTTGTGAGAAAAAAAAAACCAAAGTATTGATTTTCATCTTTAATCATTTCACCCTCATGAAAATTATTTAAGTCCTTGAAAAACTGAATTCTAATCAGTAACGCTTGCAGAAAAAGTAGTCTTTAACCACAAGAGCTGTTACTTAACAGTCTCAAAAGCTATCTGGTATATCCCAAGTATCTTTGGGATTGACATGGAAGACACTGCAGTCCATGGAAGGCCCACATGACAGAAGTAAAAGAAGCAATATATTTGTCCAGAGACAGCAAGAACAGGATCTTCTGCAGTGGCAGCTCAATGCCTTCCACGTCATGCATAACTATAGCTGGAAAAATAGGATAGTATACAAAGTTGCATTATATTCCAATAATAACAGTCTAAATTAAATGGTCAGATTTGTATCATGCTGTGAAACTCAGTTATATAAAAACTGTCTAGAAAGACAAACAGTGAGAAAGCCAAATAGAGAAATATAGCATTTTGTAGTGTGGAAGTGGCAGCAATGGTTGGAAAAGTTGAAAGTGAAATTTCCAGCTCTGGTTATTCAAGATGCATCAACCCTCTGGGCACAGCCCTTATGACTTCTGTATTTCAAAGGCTGTGCCAGCTTAGAAACCCAGCCCCTCGAGATGGAGGCTGAAAGCAGGCTGTTCCACTTTCAAGAGCGTAGCCCACTGAGGGCATGGAAGGGAAGGCCAGTCTGAGCAGACAGGCAGACAAGTGAAATAAGGGATGGAAGGTCCCTACAGAAGAGTCTCCTGGGAGCTGTAATTCTCCTGGTGGATCTGATGGCCAGGACCGCCACTTCCAAGGAATTTATGAGGAGCCTGCACTGCACTGGATCAGCCCACAACTCACTGAGCAGGAACAGCCACCCCAGCCAGCCCTCACCACGAGCCCTGCTGCACAAACACTGAGCTCTCATTACACTCATACACACGACGGCAATAGGAAGATGACAACTGTTCACCTTAATCCAAGAAGCAATTATTCTTTTTCCTACCCATTGTTAATTGGGTAAACTGGTGGCTGGAAATGACCACTTGCAACCCGCTCCAAATACAGCAAACATGCAGTTATTTGGGGCAAAACGGAATCACTTAAATCTGATGAGAAAGGGGGATGGAGGGGAGAAGGGAAAATACATGGAATATCCTAGAATTTCATGCAATGCAGCAAGTGGGAAGGTATTAAGATAGTTCTGGAACAACTCTAGCTCATTGTTCCCTTGGGCCCCACATATCTGCCTGCCCAACTTGAGATGGAAGGCAAAAGGTGGATATCTCCCTTTCCTTCTGGGTTTTTCAAGCCCACGGCATGATAAGAAGCCCTCACCCTCAGTTGGACTCACCAGTGCCATGGACATGAACATCAAACACCATCAGCAATACTACCATCACTAAGAACATTAGAAATAGCTCTGTTCTTGGCTATGTATCATTGCTTGGCAAGATAATTGTTTTTTAATTATACTTTTGATTGCTTTAAAAGACTACATGAGGAATCAGAAACATTTACCACAACAGTTTGCAAGCATGAGTAAGCAGGAAAATGTCTCGCAGCATCATAATAAGTTTTCTCTTTTCCCTCTTCTGTTTCTCACCCCCCTGCAAACCGCATATTCCCAAACTGCTTGTTTAAGTTAGTTCAGAACTAGTACATGGGTAATCTGAGAATTGAGTAAAACTGAATGAATAGTACCATGCAGAGGTCTGCCAATACTAAAAGCCACAGTAAGTGATGTAGCAGAAAGCGCAGCAAGTCAAGAGCACTTGGGAAGTACATTAATTTGGATATATTAAGGCACAGCTGTCCATCTGCATAGCCTGTCATCGTTTCATGGAGTGGTTTCTGGATGCACTACACAAAGCCTGGCAAAACAATTACAAGGGAATTTTCCAGTTAAAACAACACAACTCTACATTCTCCACCCTGCACCTCCCCCCCACCATGTTCTCTCATGGCTGAGGATATCTGCCAAAAAGAATACTTACTACAGCTAGCAGCTTGTCTTTATAGCAAATCTTTAACAGCTTTGCCATCCTACTCAGATTTACTTGAGTCAATAAACAGAAACCTCAGTAAACAGAAATCTGCTCTTGCTTGAACAAGCAGGACACCTGGCTGCAGGGCTTTCAAATTGTTTGTACACATTCTTTTCACAGCTGTTGCTTGGAAAACCAGCACAAATTATGAATTACAGGAGGCTGAGCATAATGTTATAACCATATTCTTGGACAGCACGAGCATGTGTGCAGGCACATATGCTTACCCACCCCACCACAGCTAAACCATCTGCTAACAAAGAGGGTAAGAGAGGCGGAAGGGACATTAGCACCTCCTACCTCAATAACTAAATTGAGACCAATGTTTATAATGAGTTTTATTCAAACAGAGAATGGAAGAACTTAGTTGCATAGAAATGCCAGATAAGATGTCTGTGTAGGACAAATACTGCCTACGTTCATGGCTTTGTTTTTTCCAACCGCACCTTCAAATGACAAAGACATGCTGGACAGGTAAATTTGGGATCTCTATTTATGGGAGAATAGCGACATTCCTCTGCAACAGTCTGAGAAGGCTTGAGCAGAGCCACTGAGCTCGGTTCAGCCCTGGGCTACAAGAATTCCCCCATGCAGGAGCCCATCAGGCAGCTCCCACTGCCCTGAGCCAGGGCTGTAAGACAGCCCAGGGCATCGAGCATCCTGCCCTGGCTCATCAGGCTCCCTCAAGTGCCACCAGCACAGGGATCCTAAGGCCACGTGTTCCTCACCGATGAGTACTTACACAACAGCCTTACCAGAGGGACTGGTCTCACTGCAGTGAAAAGCCGTTGCAGAAACACCGAGAGTGCTAAACTTCTCCACATACAGTAGCAGATACTTAATGCTTTGCTCCTTAAATGTGCCCAGCCAGCCAACCAAATGCATATTGTACAAACACTTCTTTAAGAGCGTAAGACCTCAATGAATCATTGCTCCCACTGGAAAGAGTACTGTCAGACTTCAGAGAGCACTGGCAGAAGGAAAAAAGGTTCTTCTAGACTAAATAGACCAGTATGGAATTTTTTTCCACAAGTTAGACTGAATTCTTTATTAAATAAGCTTCTAAAAATTCTTAATCAAGCAGATATAAAAACATGGACCTGACCTATAAAAGAAAAATTACTTGCACATCTACCAGGGTTATCAGTTTCTCACCCACTCTGAATTTCATATCCAGTCATGGGGGATTCAAGCCAGCTCCCACACAAGCCAAAGGGAGGACTTCTTTCAGGTCAAAAGAGGAAACAAATACCTATTACTCATCCAGTCCCCTTAGGGCTCCCACTTCCAGTCAAACCGATAGGCTGCAGTCTCCTTCGTATGCCACAGAACAAGAGCATGATCTCACGGAGCCTTCCTTCAAACAGGAGGCAGCACATCTACCCACATATGCTAAAGCTAGAGGGAAAAGAAAACACGAACCCCCCTCTCCCCCTTCACCCCACAAAAGAGCATCAGCAAGTACCATTCAGTTGGTGTATAAAAAAGCTGCAGAACACAAATTGAGTCCCCTTAAAAAACGTAATAGTAGTATCACACAATAGGTAAATTGGGGATGCAAGTTGCACTATCTCATGGCTGATCTTTCACTCCTGATGTCAGTTTTCATTCCCAGATAAGGGTGAGCTCAGAAGAGCATAACAAGTCAGAAGCAGCCCTTCAATTGCCTGACAGCCTAAGAACAGAGACTAACAAAAGTGAGTCCTTCATCCAGGCTCCAAATTTGTACAGACTCCTTATGCAGAAGAATTAAACTAAGTGGAACTGACATAAGACCAGTCCACATTAATTTAAAGAACAAAAGTCACACCCATTATCATTGCTTATTATAGCAAATCAGGCCAGACCATGACTCCTGCCATATTGCAAACTCTCATTTTAACCACATGAACTCCAGGAAAAAAACCAAACAAAAAACTACAGTATTCTTCCACTCCACCACTTTGGCACGATAGCCCTCCCTTTGCTATCAGGCTTCTCCAGGGGAGGTAGGGAACTGGGCTGTGATTTAGCTGCTCCAAACTGCTACCGGCCAAGTCGCCTCTCTTTCCAAAAAGAAGGGGGGGGGGGGGGGAGAGAGAAGTTTCACAGGGTTAATTTCAGCCCCTGCAAAAGCATTTCTTTAAGTCTGCATTTCAGTTTCCAGTCCACAACTGATGCCATTACCTCACAGCCACTCCAAGGTAGCTCACATTCAAGGTAGCAATGACATTGGGTAAGAGTGAAAACAGGTATAACAGCTCAAAAGTGAAGAGAAAGCACTAAGAGTGAAATACTTCACTGAGCCATATGAAGTTACAGTCAAAAACCCACATCATCCCTGGTCTGAGACTGCCAACTCACTGCTTCTGAATGTTATCAACACCAAGCTCAGATCACAGCAGAAATCACTGCTCTGTCAGTATGTTAGGCCACCAGACATTCTCTGCAACATGACAAATTTTAATTACTCCTAACAGACCTAGGTTTTGGGTTCGGGTTTGTTTGGTTTGATTTTTTTTCCCAGAGCATACAGTAATAGTTTCTTCCAAGCAACTAGGACAGACTACTATTCCCTGGTTTGGTTCCATTCCTTCACACCTACAGCCACACTTTGCTACAGGGGAATAAAGTTTGTGAGACAAAGTATCATAACTAGATACTGTCAATTTCTAATTAATGTACCATTTTTCTGAACCATCACAATGCAACAGCTTACAAGCTCATAGACATAAATAAGGGCTACAGCCTGTCTCCTCTTCAGTGCTTGCCTATGCTATTAAAGACACCTGGGAAAATTACTGCTAAAATAGCTGATTCCACATTGTTATCTAAATTTAAAGTACGGTGAAACCTAACAAGCAAATCACTACTTCAAAGTCACCTCAGGCCACAGATGGGTTCTTGGTGCACGTACAGCTGAGGCCCACATGTCAGGCTCTGAAGAATGGCCCATCCTCAAACAGCAATTTGAGGTTGGATACTTGCATGAGACAGGTTTGTCTGGGGTTTCTCCAAATGCCAGTGCCTTCCACCCACTAACCTTAACTGCTTGCAGACACAGCAAGCAGCACTGAACTGGCTGTGCAGCTGGCTTCATCCCCTTTCCCCTCCACAAAAAATGGAGCTTCAAAAGTCGACAATAACTTGCTATCAGGATTGACAGCTGTAGATAAAAAGGCTGATTACTCCAAGATTGCTTACATACTTATTTAGAGCCAAAAATGGGCTGAACTGTAAACTAATTTTCAGAATGTTGCCAAGGAAGAGCTTCTCCCAATACCTCTAAGAAAAGCAGCCATAAAAACCATCCAGCCTGCAGCAGTATTTCAACTCTTGCAGATTAGCCTGACACATTAGCCAGGAGATGCCTGGCATATTATAGCAGCTATAAAGCTATTTAAGAATTACTACATAGTAAGGAAACATATTAATTTTATCCTAAGAAAGCAAACCTTCACCATTGGCTGAGGACTTCGAAACAAGTAATTCAAGGGCCAAAATCCATCATCCCCGTGAACTCAGATGCCCCAATGTTCAACCACTCCTTTGACGCACAGAGCTTTGGATTTAAACGCCTGCCAGCGTCCCACCCAGTCCGCACCATCGTATCTTGAACCTCACATCAGAATTTCATGGCACAGTCTGTGCAGTTACCTTGCTACAAATAGCTAGTCCTCAGTTAGACCCAGGGAGGCAGGAAAGGCATCACTCCCTTTCAATATTAGGTGCCTCCTCAGAAGCAAGTTCTCTTCATCTGCTTCCCAGCTCCCTTTTCCAGTACACATTGGATTTACTGCTTAAAACAGCTTATGCCAACACCACTACCTTTCTTGCCAAAGGGCTTAACATGCATCTGAAAACAATTATAATTGCCTAGCAAATAATACAACATGAGTGCCTTGTATTGTTCAAGGCAAGCCAAGAGAAAAGGAGGAAAAGCTGTTCATTTGCACGCATTAAGGACACAGTACATTCATGCAAAACTGCGTGCATTTCTGCTAACACAGAATGCCTTGTGTTATCCTTTGTTATAACAACCTTATAAACTATAAGCATTTTTATTAGCTCTCAACTTTTTTTTTTTTTTTAAACCATAGCAAAGAATATTTCTTCTGTACTCCAACAGGCAAGAAAATTCATGCTAGTCTAAGGCACAGCAAATCTGCTGGCATCCTACTCCGCAGCATCCGCAAGCTCACCCCATACGAAGCAGACTAGAGTCAAACTCCACACTGTTAGTGAAGGCAGCAAGGCATCATGCTTTTTCCACTAGAGCTTATTTTTCAGCATTAAAATTCAGATTGCATCTTACTGTGCAAAGCCCATAATTCCAGTATATCATGATGCTTAACATAACCTTCCATATGCTTGTACAGCATTAAAAAACTTTTTGTTCATAAAGGGTTTTTTTATATAAAAATGGTCTACCCTCAGCAAACTGTTTCTTTCAATTAATATCAGCAATTTAATTAAAATCAGACATTATCTCAGAGTTGTGGGAGCTGACTATTCCAAGATCACCCTAGAACATGCTTCCTACCATACCCCGCACTCTCATTTTTCAGACATACAGAAAACCATACACAAAAAAATCAGAACTAGTCATAGGAAAAATATCTATGTTTACAGCTTGCTTCTTTGGAAGTTTGCCAATATGCACAGCATGGAAATTATAAACAGACTGGATTCCTGACTTAAACCTAGAATGAAAAACTTCTTCTGCTAAATGGTAAATCATGCTCCCTCTGCTGTTACACTCTGAAATACATAATAATACTCTGGGTTCATAATTCCTGCACTGGGAAGAACTACATTTAAAAAAATTAATCTCAAGAAATTATGGAATAAGCAAGAAGCAAAATTCTTGTATGTTAGCATCATAGCAATGCCAGTTTACAACTGCAGAATAACATTTTGCCTGCAAAATATGAGTGGCGGTTACCGGTTGGTATATATATTTACAACATACCTGTGGGATTATTGCTTCGGTCCTTAATGCCAGAAAGCTGAAGTATTCCCCTGGCAAAGACGGCTGCGGTGGCCTTTCAGCTCAGCTTCACCCTCACAGAGCACCTATAAAATTAATGGGCGATAGGTTTTGTTACCAAAATGTCTTCTGGGACAGCCTACCTTCAGTACTTACTACTGGGGAGCTGGGGTGCTTACTGATTAGGAATAGCAAACACCACAGCTCCAATCACATTTTTTATTTACACACCCTCTTTCCTCCTTGCTTCCAGGTTATAAGAACATTCTTTGCTGCTTGAAGTAAAATTATTCCCATCTGGTCCAAGCATGTTTTGTGTTACTGTGACACAGCAAGTTATTGTCCCCCAGCTGAGCCGTGACAATGACAACACTCCAGGTAATGGCTTTTGTGCCAGCCTGCCCTCCACTGCCTCTGCACAACATTTTCCCACCAAAGCTTCGATTACCGCACCGTACCAGCCAGGCGTGACCGTCTGTGCCCTCCTGGCTTATCCACAGCTCAGCTGCACATCCCCGTGCTTTGCCAAAAATAAGGACAAGCGTTTTTGGGGAAAACAAATCTCAGGTTAAAACAAAACGAGACAGGCGTAGAAGAAGAGGCTTTTGAAGACCTTTATGAAGGTTAAGGCATCGTTCGCTCCGTGTTGAGCCTACAGCAGGCTGGAAGCACGCGTACAGGCGGTTAGCGCAGCTGCCACCCAGCAATCCTAAGTGGTAATATCTGTCATCTCTAAACTCAAAGGGCACGGAAAAGGGGAGGCAGCACTTCCACGGTTGGGTTGTTTTTTTTTTTGTAACGATGGTACTTCCAACCTGCTTACAAAAACCTAATGGTTATTTGAAGTGTCATTTTCGGCTTTTTGCCCCCCCCAGCTAAACTGCAATCCCCCGACAGAGGCCAGCAGCCAGGGCAGCGGCTGCCATTCGCTATCCCCCCCACCCCCCCGTTCAAGCCCATAACGGGGCGCTGAGCTGCGGGCGCTGCTCCGAGGCAGCTGCCCGGCACCCGCGGACACCCCCCGGCGGACAAGGCGCCCTTCGGAGCCGCTCGAGCATTCAACCGCGGCCCGCCAAAGCCGGATCCCCCTTTCCAGTCAGCCCCGACCCGGCTGCCCAAGGGCGCACCCGGCCCGACCCCCAGCCCAGCCCAGCCCCGGCCCCACCGCTCTCCCCGCACCCCCCGGGAGCCCCGCGGGCGGGTGCCCGCTGCCGCGCCGGGCTGCCAGGAGGGGCTCCCGAGCGTCCCGGGGGGCTACGAGCCCTGAGGGGACCGCGGCACCGGGCGCGCCTCGCCCGCGGGGAGCTGCCGCTGCCGGCCCGCGGCCCCTCAGCGCGGGGTGGAGCAGCCTCACCTGCGGCCGCGCCACCGCCACCACCCCCCCCC
>BOSO01030729.1:0-25509 GCA_018403395.1 Gorsachius goisagi | reverse complement strand
ACTATTGTTATTCTTCTCTCTTATTAAACTGTCTCTATCTCAACCCACGGGTCTTACCTTTTTTTTTTTTTTTCTTTTCTACAATTCTCTCCCCCATCCCACTGAGGGAGGGGGGGGAGTGAGCAAGCGGCTGCATGGTGCTTAGCTGCCAGCCAGGTTAAACCATGACATTGGAGAACAATCCTCTCCCACTAGTGCTTGCTCTGTAGTTGCAGCGCAGGCGCCAGCACAGGGAATTTGATTTCAGGGGGGGTGTACAGCTGACTCTGGAGTCATAGAATCACAGAATCATAGAATGTTTTGGGTTGGAAGGGACCCCTAGAGGTCATCTCGTCCAACCCCCCTGCAGTGAGCAGGGACACTGCTAACTAGATCAGGTTGCTCAGAGGCCCGTCCAACCTGGGCTTGAATGTTTCCAGAGATGTGTCCTCCCCCACCTCTTTGGGCAACCCATTCCATTGTTTTACCACCCTGACTGTAAAGAATGAGTGGGAGCGTCCCTCCCTTCAGGTGGCCATGGGATCACTGCCCTGTGCTTGGGCAGAAGTACTTGCGCATCTGCTACAGATGTACTGCGATTGCTTTTGGTGCAAAATCTCCCAGATAGCTCTGATGGTCCTCAGGCTTTCCAAATTCAAATGGGAGGCCAAATTCAATAGGAACAGCCAGAGCTGATGATTTCTGCTCCAAAGGGAAGATGAGCTCCACTGTGAAGCTGTTGCTCTCTGCTGCGCCAGGCAGCAACCTCATCTGCAGATGGGGAGTATTATTTTGATAAGGCTTTATTAATACCCTCATGACCAGATGTGAAGGAACACTAGGCTGGGCTCTATGTCTTCTGAAGCTTTTACATTCTGATATTTTTTTTTTCATGGTTTCATTAAAGGTTTTAATAGCATTTTAGTTTTATACAAGTTTTACCTATGTGAATTTGAAATCAGAACAGTGCTGTCATGGTCAGTGATGTCTCCACGACCTGTGTAAGGACTCTGCGTCTTGCTCTGAGGCTGTGTATATGCCATGCATTTCACACAAAAGCATACTGAGAAATTTTCCACGTGGTATGGATACTTCTAAACTTCAACAGGTAGTATTTCTCATATGCCTCCTGTTGTAAAGACAGACTCTTAGTTTCGTAACAGTACTTCCTATAGGCCTTGGGGGTGCATAAAAGTTACCAATATAATTTTAGAAATGGCTACAGTGTGACTTTTTATTACCTAGCAGTTTGTGACTTAGGCCACCTCAACATCTTGGATGTCTAGGATCCTTTGCAGATGCTGGGAGTCCTTTTTTCCAATCATTTCTAGGTTTGTAAGACAAAATCTAAGACTGATTCAGGATGAAACACTCTGTCTAAGGCTTTATGTATAGAGGAGGACAAGTATTTCTGTTGTTTAATTGGTCCATTGTCAGCTGTCTAGAGCCTTTATGGCCATAGTCTCCAAGAGCTATGATATGGCTATATCATATAACAGCTTCAGCACAATTTTAATTTTTTTTCCCTTTTTTCTGGGGTTGCTGTGCTGTGCTTTCCTCAGTAGGTGGCAAACTTCACAAGCTGCAGCTGGCTGGATTTTTTTTTGCAGGTTTTTATACCCCAAATAAAATAGCCTGTGCTGGGAAAGCTTTGCTTGGACCTTGTCCAAATAATATTTGGTTTTTTTCACTTGCAAAAAAAGAGCCATTATTGCTCCTAATTCAATCATTTTCTTTTCTGGGCTGATCTGTGAAAAGCCTATAGCTGCTGCAATGGCATATTTACTTTCTGTGGGTAGTGTTCTTTGAGGTTGTTGAGTAAACAACACGGAAAATGCCCCTTTTTTGCTATTTAAAAAAGAAACACCTCACATCAACTCCATCCATGTAACACAGGCTTGGTTTGTACTGTAGAACAATCATTAGTTAAAATAAGAAAAAGCACTGCCATTTTTTTCTGTATAATAAATATCCTCTGGTGCTACTATTAGCTTAGTGTCATCATTAAGCACAGGGAGAGCACTTGGCATTCTTCACACCATAGAAAGAAGGGTGACCTTCAAGAAACTTAAGAGGTCCCTCCAGAATATGACTAAAATGACTCCTGTGTTTCAGCAACTGTATAATCTGATCTCAAGCGGTGATACGGAGTAAGTAGCTGAGTGATAGAGAGAACAGGGTCTGCCTTGGTATCCCAGCAGATTTTCTTTTCACTCAAGGACTGGTGGCATTTCTACTGAGTGTCGTTGGTCTTTGTAGGGGAACTGATGTCTCAGAAGGCATTTGGAAGGGAACAAAATGGATGTCTAATGGATAAAAGCATTAAGAAGAGAGTTTAAAGCATAAGGGGCTGTGGCTGGTTGGCCTGACTCTTATCAGAATCTCTAGAAATATTTGTTATCACATTTACAGTATGAGCTATTGTGCACTTAATTTGCATATTATTTTGTACAGATGCTTGTTCTGCAGTGTTTCTCACAGTAGGAAGAGAAAGTGAAGAAAACTGGAGAAACAAACATAAGGAGCAACAGGGAGATTTTAACACACAACTTGAAAAGTACTGGAGAGCAGTATCTGGAAGGACGGTTCAGTTGACACTCTTGTTGCAGCTGTTAGGCTTACTTTTAACCATGCTAGATTTAGATAAAGAACAAAGCCCCTCTATTCCACAGCAAGGATGCAATACTTCCCACTCTGTGGGAATGTTTCGGGATCTGTGAAGGAGAGCTTGCTTGCTCATTAGCAAGAACGAAGCATGTCGGGGGGGGAAGATTGAAACTAGTTGGACTGGTAAGGTGCTGTGGGCTGAACTGGAATTTGCTCTTCTGCATGGTCCTGATGACAAGCTGTGCATACAGGGGCAGGTCGTTTCAGTACTCTGCACCTCTGTTTATTTGCGCTGCCAACCGCGAGGTCCTGAAACAATAGTGAGGATTGTTTCAAAATCTGACATCTGCATTTTGAGCTGGAGGGCTCAGTCCTGCAGGGCTGATATAAACTGAAGAAAGCATATTGCCCTTCTGTGGGAGAACTCCATTAATCTCCTCATCCTTGGATCAAGTCTTTACTCGCCCTTGCAACTGCTGCCCACCCTTACATTTCTTCATCCTCCCATCTGCATCCTCAGTAAATCTGTTAACATAATCACATGGTGTCATCATTTTCACAATAGAATACCCTGTTTCCTATCTCCTCATTTCTGCTGTCCCTCTAAACTTCCTCTGCATGTTCTCCATATAACCTGTTGAACCTGCCTGAAAGTATGTTCCTCTTACTCTTGTTATCCCCCAAGGTTTCAGGTGAGATTCCTCTCCATACTCTAGCCCTATTTCCTCCTCTTTTTTTCCCATGTGCTCTCTGCATGCACCACCTCCTCATTTTTTCCATCTATGCCTCCAGTTTGTGATGGGGCCATCTTTTCTGGGGGAAAACGGGCAAAGCAAAACAGAAGGAGCTTGCAGCCTTCCTGAGTAGGCATAGGTGTCTTAGTCCCACCGGGGCTAGAATGGGAGACTAAGACTCACTTCAGTAAGGACAAACATTAGTGCATGTGGGAAGACAAGTCCAGTGTAGCACTGGGAGGAAAACGTGCCTCTCCTAATCAACAAGAGGGTCTCAAAGAGCAGCAATGGAGAAAGGTTTCAAAATGGTGGTCGTCAAGGTCTTCCTCTGACAGTCCTTAGAAGAAGAAAGAAAAAGCTTGAACTTTGTGACTTATCAGCTGGAGTAAAAGCGGAGAGCAAAGATGGTGCCTGGATACTGTGGTTTGTCCTGTCTGCAAGCATCTGGGACACCAAGCCAGAAGGGAGACTGTGTCCTTTCAGGGTGATCCCTTGCAGCCGGAATAAAAATCCTCTTGGCAGATGACTTTTATTAAAAGTGTTGCAGTTTCTTTTTGCCCCTTTGCTATAGAGAGGATGATTTTTTCTCCATCTGCTACCCCAAAACAAGCAAATGGCTGGTCTGAGTCCAGCTCAGATGTCTTTGTGTGGTTGCACAGTCTGGACACCTGTGGTCTCTAGCAGCACACATACCCTCTGCTTTTAGGAAGTAGCTGATTAATAAGTGCCTCTTCAGGAAAAGGGTTTTTAAATATTCCTAAAGGAGCAACATGGTGTCAAAAACATCTCAGGAGGAAAATAATTACGTCTCCCCTTGTTTCGTTTTAACTACACAATAAAAAGTTTAACACCCCCCCAACATGGGTAAATATTTAAGGGAAGTGCAAAGTCCCACTGAGGGACCTTTCACAGGAATATATGATACCAATGAAAAGATGAAAGACCATGATCTGCTCTGCTGGCCGAGACAACCAGTAGTTCACAAGGGTCTGACTCAGCTGGGCCTCCTCTCTCCTGTTGCGCAGGGTTTGGGTTGACTTTTACAGCTCACATCAATAGCGTTGTTCCTCCACCTCCCCAGCCTGTGCCTGTTGGTGGAACAAATTGAAGCAATCTGCGCTGCCCTTATAGGTCAGGACCTCCTTCCTTTGCATCCTGACCTGGCTAAGCCAGCTTGTTTACCAAATGCAAGAAAGTTTGAGCAAAACAGATGGGTGTTTACCAATGCCCTGTGCAATCTGATGGGCTCCCTGCTGGAGAAGGGAAAAGCTTAGCGTGGGCTCCACAGGGGCTGACGACAAAATTTGCAAGTAGCAGTGCAGTGGAGACTTTCTCTGCCTCTCTGTAGCTATGTGGTTTGCAGTATGTAATGTCACACACTACAGTCAAAAAATATGCAAATCCACACTGCGCCTGTAGGATCTTTCTGGATTTTTGGGACCCACATGTTTTTTCAGAACACATGGTCAGGTTAAAAGTACATGTTGTGTTTGACACACGTGGCTCAGCCCGTGTGCAGAAAATGCAGACTCCACCAAAAACCACTCTGCTTTGTGCCTTTCCTGAAGCCACATACCAAATTGTCATTTGTGATTTACATTACCTGTAACTCTTTACTGTGACTGCCTTTTCTGGCCTGTATGCTGGGAAATGTTAGAAACAAAACCCGTTGAAGACAATGACTGTCCTTTTCAGTGCAATTGTGACAAAGCACATTGTTTACAAATTTGTGTTTTGGTACAAGAAGAAGTGTTTGTAAAACTTCTAACACTTATTCCCTTGTTTCACTATCTGCTGGGCCTCCTGCTTGCAGCAGATACACTTTTATCAGTACAGCTTTGTGTAAGAAGAAGAAAAAGGGCCTTAAGCAGTTGCAATATAGGCTTTGTCTTTAACTGTCATTTTCTCTAATTGTTTATTTACTTATCCAGTCACTTGGGCTTCAAATTGTTCAAAAACATCTAGGATTTGCAATTCCTCCTGAGGATCAGTGATCTGTGCGAATTAAAAGAATTTCTGGAGCTAGACCCTACTTTGCTTCCCAGAATGGCCATATGAATTCCCCATTGACTGGGATTTTTGCAAGATACCACAGTTAAGCAAGGTTGACAAGAATCTATTCTGATAGTATGTGCAAAACCTCCCTGGCCTCTACACTCCTCCCTCCTCCCATTTTCAGCTATTGCCTTTTCTTGGGATGGCCTGCAGGTAGTGGTTGCTCTGCTGCGGAGGATACTACCTGTGAGTTGGAAGTTGAGTGGGAGGATATGTAGCAGCTACCATATCAGAATTATTAATTCTTAATTGTGGCAAAGTAATAAACAAACATTAAGGTCTAATACCAACTGTGATTTTGGAACAACTGAGGTGTCACAACGCCAGCGAACTAGATAAAGTAAGTAAGAACAGAGTGAAGCTAGGAATAGAAATAATGAAGGTAGCTTAGCCAAGGAGAGTGCATTTCACATTTCTAGTTTTCTGTCAGGAAAACTTGGCAGCTTTTTAACAGCATGGTTTTGGAGGCAGTGGATAGCCTAGTAGTCCAGCTATCCCTTCACCACCTTCCTGATGTGCAACAGGAGGGGAATGAAACAGAAAAAATTAAAACAGAAGGCAAAAACATTAGTTCCTCCTGCAGTCTTGCAAAGAAATGAGGGAGAAAACTCAGCTTGCTAAGGCCACTCTTGTCAAAGCTTCTTTTCACAAAAGCAATCTGCCCTGCTAGGTAGGTGGATCGGGTCCCTGCCATTCTGCACATCACAGCTGAGATGATTGAAACTTAGCCAAAGCTGAGCATTTTGTTGCTTTTCTGTGCAGAATCATGAAATTTCAGGTAGCTGCATTCCAGAAATTTGAAGATTTTGGACAAATTCTGAGTTTGCAGTGCCCACAAGGAGGCACCTCTCACACCACTGTGCAAAGTGCAATGGAAATGGCATACAGTTTTGTTCTGAAAGACTCTGAAATCCCAGTGTCAGGCAGGGAGTTTTACTGCTAGTGAATGCCTGTCTGTGAGATGAAGGCAAACTGTCAATAACTTCTTGTGATGCTTAGACCACTAGTTCTACCAGTCAGTACATGCAGGCATGGCAGGAACCAAAAATCCTGCATGAAAACAAGTAAAAAGACAGAAAAAGAGCCTTGTTCTGATTTGTCTGAAATGCAGAGAAGATTAAAATGAGAAGGTGCACAGCCCGGTTTGGCTTATACCATCACTAGGGCATTCCCATGAGGACTGTTTTCATAACTGCACCTTCTCTGCCTGCTCATGGAGTTATGCCTTGGGTGGATTCAGCCTGTCATGACTATATTTGGATTGTTACCCTTGGTTGTTCTGGTGCATCAGCAGCTGTGGTAGCTCTTTCCCTGGATAATTGTGTAGTTTTATGTCAGTCCTCGGGAAGTGAGGCAGAAGATGTTGGAACATGTAATCTCATTTCTACAATGAAAGGCAGCTTCTGGCAAGAGCCACAGTTTTTTCCCAGGAATCAGAAGTGGTGCACTGATATTTTTAGATACTGTCCATCCAAACCATAGGTCTTGCCTACTGATCTTTTCTATCCTGCTGTTTTACAGGCTCAAAGGTTAGGGTTCATTGGAGTGCAGAGATTCCAGGGAGTGGAATAAAAAACCCTAGATATAAAAGAATCTGGAAGTTAGAAAACACATGATTTGAGACAGAAGTCTTCCACCTTTCTATATGCACTATTTGAACTTGGGCAAATCAGTGCTCACCTTTCTATTCCTGTGTGTCTCTAGATGAGGAAAAATGTCATCCATCTGTGGTGTTACTTGATGAAATATTTTACACAAACAAAAGAGATTTTTCTTCATTTAGGGTCAACCAGGCCCACATCTAGAGGTATACTCCTGCCATAAACTCTCATCAGTAAAATCAGAGTGAACTACTATATTATCCAAAGCCACTGATTCCTCTCAAAGAAACATAACCTGCTCCTTCTTTTTATGGTGCTAATCCTTAAATATACAATGCAGAAAAGCCCTTGTGCCATGAAGTAGGATGGACCAGTTTCCAATTTGCTCTATGGCAATAGACTAATAAGAATGACCTCCTTTAGAAGACCCTTTTAGGATGTCACCCTTTAACTCATCACCTTTTCCTCTGTTGTAGCTCCAGAATTAATCTTTTTTTCTAATAATTTATTTCTTGCTTCAATGCACTAGAAAGGGAATCTGTAGAAAATGACCTGGATTGGTTACATAGTTAGACACCTCCTTGGGTTCCTGAAATTATTCTTGATTGCATCAGTCTTGCCTCCACATAAATCTTCCACCCTTGTGGTAACAATGAGTGGGTGTTTTACTCCTTCTGAGCCCATCTCTGACTCTTGGCATTCGTGAGGTGGAAAGCGCATGCACACTCTGCTTCGCTGAGAACCCCCCTCTAAACTGCTGAACTGTACTTCAGAGAAACCGCCCACTCTTCCCATCTGATTTCTCCCCTTGACAGCTTATCTTCCAGCCACTGTCTGCTCTGTTTGATCTCCTGGTATCTATTTCTGACCCTAAAATTGAACTAGTATATACAAACCATAGCTCTGTCTTGCTCCCCCTGAAGCTTGTAGCTATGTGAAAGAGCTGTTGGCTCAAAGGTGGGAAGAGCAGCCACTGGTTCTGTCCTTTTGGGCAGACCTGCCAGATAGGTTTTGTTCCCAGAAATGTAACATCTACCATCTTTTCTCTTGCTAGACTAGGGAGGGCTTCTGACTTCATCATCTTTTGTCCTTTGCATTCTTTTTTTGCTCCACAGGATATCAAAGTACTAACTGGACCTCAAACATCATTCATGACCCCTTCACCACCATTGTGATTGCTCTAGCTTTGTCTTTGGTCATGCTGGCATCTGCAAATGTTGCTTTCTTATCCCCTCTCACCCTAAACAACATTGCTATACTTTTTGTCTCTCATCTTCACCAGTTGTCCTTTTCGCTACATTGAATTTAACCATGTCCCTCAATTTTAAGGCTCTCCAATAGTGCTCTTGGCTTTCTCTCAATGCCATCATCTCCTGAGCAGAGCCTACAGGCTTGCCTGAGTACCTCTTTTGTAAGTTTTTTCACACAATTGTGTCTACATGCTTAATAATGCCAATCTTATGCACAGAACACGTCCCTGCTTTAAATTTTAGTTATCCCTTCATTCTCCCAAAAGCTCACTGGTGAATACCATCACATATCATTGCCTTCCTTATTTAACAAAGAAATTGAAATGCAGTAAAAAACATTAAGGAAACCCTCATTGTCTTTCTCTGCTTTGACTACTGAATCGCTATGTGCTTTTTCAGCTTATACTTGGCCCACTTCTAATCCTTGCCCCAAACCATTCTGTTTCAGCTTTTGGGGGCTGTAAAATATCTGATAACAAAAGTGATGTGTCTGCTCTGCAAGAGGATCCTAGTCTCAGGAGTAGTAAAAAAGCTCAAATATCCTCTTTGCAGAGCTCATAAAAAATTGTCTGATGCCTTTTTGTGGAGCATTTTGTCTGGAATGTCTGAGCAACACTCCCTGGTTCCAGACATTTTAAAATCTTTTGCTGTGTTCTTTGGTTCATCATTGTGATTTTAACTTTTTATCATCCCCGGGGCTTCAGTCCCGCTGCAAGGTACTAATTATTCTGACTCCTCTTCAAAATGTATTTTCTTGCTGCTTAAGTTTAGCTCTTTCTTTTCACTACTAATGAGCTACATTGCTACTTTCCTCTTTAAATGCTTCTCCTTTGGTATGTACTTGAAACTAATGGCTTTTTATTAATAAAACCAGATTATTTTCCTTCATTTTTTGTAGTATGTAAATTTATATGCAATATCTTATTTCCTGACTTTTAATGTGTCTTAAATTCTTGATGTTAGTGCAATAGAAAAGAAGACCTCTGTACTGGCATGCATCTCAAACCCTTGCAGCCTGTCACTGGAATTAACTGTGCGGACTAAATGCCCTAATGTACCTGGAGAGTGTTTAAGGGCTTGGCCTTGCAAAAACCTTTCACTTTATCCTCACTTCAGGGATAGTCATGGGCATGGAGCAGCTCTCAGGTTGGTGCTCCAGTCAGTGTGTCCATTTTGTGCGCTTTTAACCCCTGGTTTCCCATTCCTGTGATGTTGACATTTGCTTCTGTATGGTTATCTTAGATGTTCACCACCCACTCTCAGACCCGGATATTTCCCTTTCATCTATGAAAGCTCTCTAACACTTTCACATCTCCAAACCTTTCAAGGAAATATGTAAGGGTCTTCAAAAATGAACCCAAATGCTGCTGTATCGAAACATATTTTCGTTCATCTCTTTCACATGACTTATTCTGCTGCCATTCCTGAATGCTTAAAACCTGGAAACTTTGTCTTTGGTGTCCAGAGTTGTGGTAACACAGCTGTTCACAGCTTGGCGTGAGACTTCAAGGAAGGTAATGTCACCTTTTTAATACCAATAAATATCTTAGACTAAAAGGGAAGGCAATCAGGACGTGACTGTGCCATATTGAAAAGATATGGGCAATGAGCTACAATCTTATTTTCTAAAAAATGACCTCCTAAACAGCCTTGCTTTTATTTACTGTGTCTCACTAACTTGCAGGAACTATTTTCAAGGTACCAGGCCAGTTATTTGTAAGCTGAAAATGTGGCAAAGAACCACTTTAGCTTTGTAAGCAAGTGTACTTTCTTACAAAGTAAGAATGAACTGCACACTCATCTGGTGTCCTTTCTCCCATGTCCTCAGTTTTAATACATATTTTCCAGTTAGTTTTGAGTGAAAATACACAACCAGTGACAAAGATTACCACTGTGCTTTACAAAAACCTGTGCTGACAGCAAGGTCCTAGTTTTCACGCCTTGCTCTTTCTTCTGCAGATGGCAAATCATTGTGGTGAAAAATATTACTCTTCCCATTTCACAGGTGGAGAAACTGAGGTACCAGAAGGAATGAGGTGAGCTGCTTAGGATAGCCAGATAGCTTCACACCGCTCATGCCTGCACCACACAGCAGAGCACAGGGCAGTCACAGTGGAAAGAAAGAGGGTTCAGGAGCCTGGACTGAACATAACCCCTTTAACAAAGCTAGGCTGCCCTGGGGTTTTTAGCTTCTTCATGCCATGCGGGATTTACATGCTCTGTAACCTTTCAGTTTCATGCCCAAGAAACAACACAGCCTTCCAGCTTCAGTCAGAGCTCGACTACTGCTGCAGTCTCTCACAGCTGAGGTGAGAGGAATGGAGCACCCACCATAAACTAGAGAGCCAGCCTATATATTTAGCTAAAATCCTTAGTACGGCTTCTCCACTGCCTGCAAATTGTTTTGTTTCAGCACAATGTAAGTGCAAATTCATTAAAAAATATGAAAAAAATTTGGCCTTTATCACTTTAAACCTTACAGAAAAGGTTGCGAAGTCTTATTCTGTGGGTTCCCCCTTATGTTTCACAGCTTTTGTGAATCAAAACCAGCTTTACAATGACATGTTCTTTAACGGTTAATTCTGGCCATGTTTTTTTAATCAAGCATCTAGCAGAAGACCACACAGGGAGCTGGGTAATGCAATTTAAAGGGCAAGCCCTTTAGTGATCAGGGCCCCCTAAAAGCCAGTGAGATGTCAGAAAAGAAAACTGGCTGGAAAAAAGTCTTGATAGCACTTGATAGACCTCAGCCCGGGCCTAATTCCCCATCTGCAAGTGGGTGTAAAATCTGAAATTAGGTCATTATATAGGTTTATAATCCCACAAATGCCAGTAATTTCTCCTTTGGGAAGAGGTGTTCCAACAACTTTTTAATTTCTCTGGAATGGCTTTGTTCAACACACATTCTGCAAAAAACCTCAGTCTTCCACTGCTGAGGTGCATTCTACAGTGTTCACCTTTGTGGGACTTCTGTCCTTCAGTTCTTGTGTCCTTTCTTAGGATTATTTGGACCATTTGAAATATTTATTTTTTTATAATTAGTAATTCTTTATATACAGTTATTCATGGTAACACCTGAGGAACAGAGGCAAAGTTACATTTGTAAGGAGTTATATTGGGGTCACTACTTGACAGGCAGATTTGTACAGATCTTTTTCTGGAAGAAATTGCAAAACTTGTGTTGGTGAATTATGGTATTCATTTGATTAACCTTGCTTTACTTTCAATTCTGGGCAGTTATTGCAAAAAACAACTTCACAACTGCAGTTTCACAAATTAGCATGATACATGAGGTCTTTGTTGAAGCTCTTATCCTGCATGCCTTGGTGAGATAAAATGTTTTAGTACTATTCATCTTCCTATTTTTGGCCACTATATTTGACTCTAAATTTGCCATGGAGGGAAAACATGCACCCAGTTACCACAGTTAAAATGCAGGATAATGAGTTTGTAAGGTTTGACAGCTTATGGTTTTCTGACCTCCTGCCATTTGTGTTGCCTTAAGACTTCCTTGGGATCTGATATGAAAGACAAAATTTACAGCCTACAAGCCCTGTATTTAACCAGTTTTTCGTGTTCACCCGTCGGTCTTTGGTTTCTTCTTGACAGATTGCACTTTCTATTAAGCAATCACAGATCAGTCATCCAGGAAGACTGGCAACATCATCTTGCAGCTTTCACTCCCTCAGCCCCCACTGCCTGGAGGTCCTGCTGGTTAGCTAATAAAATACCTTTTGGTCCGCAGAGTGGAGGAGGAGGTCTCATCAGTATTGTTCTTTCATTAGAGCATGTAGATGTTATTCTCTCACACATTTTCCCAATTCCACCATGTTAGCTGGGAATTGTTGCCCTCTCTGAGGGAGTTCCCACTTTGTTCATTGCACGCCTCTAGCAGTCACTGCAACTGTGCTGTAATCTTGCTTGGATTTGTTCCTCAGCTGATGAAGTCCATGCTTCCATGCAGCTTAGCCTTCCAACAGAGATACTTTTGTAGAAAATGTTATTGGGCCTATCAAAATCCATAGTACCTATAAGCCAAGTAAAACACTTCAATTTCAAGGTCTGTCATAAATGGGTGCCCTTTTTGAGGCAGATACTTTCACTGTGTGCTAATGGCTTAAGAAGATAAAATGACAACTGGAGTTTTCATGCAGAAATTTTCAGAACAAGATTTCCAGTGGTAATCTCTTGGTTGTCTCTGAGCAAGCCTGAGACCTAACAGGTATTTCTGCACTACCTGTTATTCACAGCCTGGCCTGTGAAACCCATCTGGAAAAGTTCAGAAACATCTGATGCAATAACATTTCTTATCACAAAAAATTGGGGTTGTTTGAATCTATTATAGGAAAAATATCACCCTTAACTTACACTGAGCTCTGTTTACAGCCAAGTCTGGACCTGCCCTCAAAACACAGAACAACAGTGGGGCAGGATTGACATTCCAGGAATATTCTCTTGTGGTGGCTTCCTGCACCCTTCATGTTTTGGAGGAGCGTTGATCCAATGTCCATGTCTCTGGCAGATGTACATGTCCTCGGAGAGGTCACATGATAGGTGGAAAACAGACATGGTACCCTGGTTGGTATGCAAAAGCTTAACTTTCTATAGCAATATTTTAGCTGTAATTTTTGTCTCTCGGTTTGCTTTTGCTTCTGATTACCTTAATGGGTATCTTTTGAAACTAAATGGGACCTGGAGAATGGAGGGAAGCAGATTAACAAGAGAGGGAGAAAAAATCTGTTGTTTCTTTCTAAAAGCAACTTGAAAATTAGGGTGATCAGGTGAACACTGCCAGGAGCAGCTATATTTTCTGTTTTAAGTAATCCAGCTGCAATTTTATTTGAATTGTTGGGGTTTTGTGGGTGGGGGTTTTTTTGGTTTTGTTTTTTTTTAAATCTTTTAATTTCAGAGAGTAAAGAAGGTTCTTAAGTGCTGTGTTGGAAATTTACTGCAACTGGACAATGATAAGTTTATGGGACTTTGTTGGTTTTTTGTTTGTTTGTTTGGGTTTTTTTACTGTCTCCAGATGTAAAACGGCCACATAAATATGGAAAGATTTATTCAGAAAAGGCACTATCTAAAGCTGCTTTTTCTACAATAGAGTTAACACTACCACTAATAAAAAAAAAGGAACTAACCCCCTGTTATTAATGGCTTTATGTGGAGCTACTTTTTCCTCTCATTTTCATCTTAAAACCTTATTTTTCAAAAAACTGCAAAACTATAATGGATCAGCATTGAATCTGTGCAGGGTTTCCATCCCAGGCTTCCACAGTGCAAAAGTGTATGCTGAGGACAGGGAGTAGAAACAGAGACCTGACTACATGACACGTCAGCCTTTTTGTTCCCCTTCCTGTCCTCCTTGCTGTCCAAGCCTTTTGTCCTTCCCCTTCACATCTTGCTGAGCCAGAAGGTGGTTTCTGTCTACTTTGTAGCTCAGTGGATGTCTTCTCCATTAACCTGCATGGACTCCCCTTCCATGTATATAAAACATTATGGTCCATATCACCCTGTGGCAAGGAGTTCCACAGCATAACTACCTGGGCTTGCCACAAACCCCCACACCTGCCAGCTTTCCTTGCTGACCCCTACTTCTTTCTGAAGGTGACAGGGGCTGGCCTTTATTGTCAGATGTGCATCTAGAACAAACTGGTTTTATTAGGATCTGCATAGTTGGTATGTGAATCATTATTTCACCATGTAAAACATTATTGATCAAACTGAATTTTGTGTTTGCGTTAAGGGGTATGTGTATATGATAAACACATCTGCTGGCAACACTTACTGGAGGGAAAGCTCAAAAGAGGACCTTGCTATCTTTTGCTGAAAACTTTGGCAGATTTTAGCTGCTGAGTTTGAAATTTTTGATAAATGTCACCGAAGTTAGGCTAAAGTTTTGTTAGGGTTGTGAGCTCCATCCACTGTGTCTTAGCCATTGCTGGTTATGAGTTTAGGTCAAGTGCATTGTTTCAGCAATGCTTCTTGCTTTGAGAACCTCTAGCTGATCTGTTTCTTTGAGCAAAAAACAGTAAAGAGGGCAACTTTCAGTATGGTTAAACAGTGTTCATGGATTTATACTGCAGTGGTGTGGTTTTTTGGGGCTGACGCTTGCATTTGAACTAAAAAGCCCTTATTGCCTATGCTGCTTCTCTCTTTAACATCAGATAGGAGGTGGAAACTGGTTCCTATCTGAGTCTGTCTGCAGGCTGGACATGGACAATTGACAACTGCGAATCCAAGCTTATATCTAGCAGCTCTCAAAGGCAATGTGGCCATGTACTGCTTCTGAACAGACAACCATTGTATGCGCTGGAGTCCTTTTTTCCGTTCAATGGTTTGGGGAGGTGTGGAAACCCACCGAAAGGTATTTTTGGAGGGTGTGTGTGTGTTTTCTTTTTTCTTTCTGTCAACTGTATGACTCTGGAAGAATTTCACCATGGATGGGAGCGTACAGCACACTAGAATAACATTTTTTTTCCCATTAGCTGTCATTTTCAGTTTCCTGATTCAGTAAGAACTTTTGGGGTTGTTTTAGCTCTTGCTAAGTAAGATATTTCCTTTCCCTCCCTCCCTTTGCCCTTCACCAAATGAAGCTGCCTGAGGTTTAATATTCCCTTCTCTGATATGTTCCATGTCACACAGAAGACCATTAGCCAAGCCAAGATGACTGCCAAGTGCCCTGGAGCCTGTGAGGTGCTGTGTCTCTGGAGATGTTTTCCTTTTCCATCTTTTCAGTATCTCCCTGCCCTTTGCAGGGATCTGGCTGTAACTTACAGCTGGTTTAATGAAGAGGACGTAACTCAGCTGGAATTTCATCTTCAGCTGCTCTAGGAATAAATCACATCCTAGGCCCCCTTATCGTGAATGCTGTTACTGACACAGAACAAATTGCTTTACCGCTGCACCAGACAAGCTGTGGGCAGTGATGTGAACCTGATATGCCCTTGCACAGTCCATGCTTGAAATCTCTTGAGTACGTGTATAGATTCATCTGAATGGGGAAGATAGGACAACACTTAAGACAATTTACCAACACTAGGTTGGGTTTGCTTTGTGGTGTTCTTAATGTTTTGTTTATTCTAAGTTTGGGAAAAAGAAGAATGAAATGCATTGGTTCACAGGACTTAATTTACTGACCTTCAGAATCATCAAATGTAGGATGTAGTAGGGTGCTTACTCAGGATTTTTTGTTATTAATGAGAAGCCATTATCAAATTTTTTTAATGGTAATGAATTTTGGTATTACAATGGATAGTATTTGTTACTGTCCATTTCAGAAGAAGGTAATTCTGGGTCAGAATGAATCAGACTACTAAAACTCTCTGGCAACATCCCAACTATTTTGTTTCAGGAAAAATTGCCTTTCTGTACAAGCAGAAAATTTCTCTAACCATATGACAAAAAGTAGATTTAGTACTGCATAAAACCTTTGAACAAGACACCCACTGAAGGCAGTGAGACTCTACATGAGCAAAGTAGCTTAGCAGCTTTTGATGGCAGAACATGGCCTTTGTGCTTGTTTCTGAATGGCGGTATCCTCAGGGCAGGAATATATCAGCTACTTAAAAACACGTCTCTGGTATTCATACTCTCTGACTTTATAGTCTCTGACTTTATAATTTTTGAAGTGTATTTAGTACATTTCCCAGTGATGAATGAGAAGCTTCTGTTGCATTTCTTTTCTCCCCATTTTAAGCTTTAGTGGGCTAAAAATGTGATGCATGGAGGTAAAACACAAATCTTTGCATCTGAAGGGATTTCTCCATTGGCAAGGAAAGAGGCTGTCCCCTCTGGAATTGATATGAAGCTCCCAAGGAGAGAAGAGCAGATAATCCATTCCCTGTTCTGGCACCTTTCTTAAGCTGTGCCCTGTAAGTCAGAGACTGCTGGGGTAGGAGCACCCCCCAGGAACATTGCATTTCTCCAGGAGCTTTGCATTTCTCCAACCCCAGACTCAGACCCAAACTCCATGACTTGGAACTGTCTGTGTTAGGAACCTCTGCTATTTCTGTGGAAGCAAAGTCCCGAGACTAAAGAAATAATCCTTATGCCTTCCTGCTAAAAATGCTAACGTTTCAGAAGTGAGACAGCAGTGGATTTACTAGCAAGCCCACTAGCCATTATACCAGACTCCTGCTTAACTGGGAGAGAGGTTTGAGAAGAGACACAATCATCCATGTAGGCTGATGGAGTCTAGGGATCCTCTTGCTGAGTGTCTAAGCACCAATATGATTGCACGGTGTATTGATTAGCATTTGTATTGGCATTCAGTACATACTGAATAGCAGCTTCTGGCAATTCTAAGGTTGCAGCTTTGTCTCTCCATTAACTATGGCTTTTAATAAACAACAGTTTACACAGGTATGTGTTCTATATTAACAGACATGTGTCCCTCATTCTATTCTGTAAGTCTGCCAAATATTTACTTGTAGTTATTTTAATCACTGTTGGCTTGTCCTTCCTTTCAGTATTTCATTAACAAAGGATTAAAGATCAAGCTAATGCTGCCTGCTTAATATCTAGCTGAGAGCACAGAATGTGGCTTAGTTTAGTACCTGTTGGGCCTTATTTTAACTTTACTCTGTGCACAAAGCTCTGAATAAATATTGTTAAGCCTCACAGAACATGGAATTTTTTGAAGCACTTAAATGCTTGTCCAGGGCAAAATTTTAATTAACGCAGTGCAATGCACTGGAAATGATTAATGGAGCCTTTACTTGGTCTTTGCTGGCCATCTTGGGGGCTTAAGCATCTGTCAGAAGAAACACAGGAATGCTGGTTTTGTTTTTTTGGGTTTTTTTTACTCTCCTAAGCCTTTGTATGCTGAGAGTTACACCAGAGGTCCTAACACTGTTTCTTTGTTGCTGTTACCAAACCCATGCATTTGCATCTACCTCTGGAGAAAATGGTGAATGAGCAGCGTGATAAAAATGATGGAGGGAAGACATATGCCAGATGCTTTGGGAACCTGAGCGTTCCGCCACCCTGTGAAAAGGGCTAGTTTTCACTAAAACAATTAATGTATATTATGATATGATCTAAGGGACACATGCCTGATATTTCATGGTTATCTGTGATTTCAGAATTGTCTGGGACACCCTATAATTATACTCTAACAGCTGCCTGTTGTGAAAGGAGGTCTCAGTGCAATTTGTGTAGCTCTAGCTGTCTCTGGCTATGCTAATCATGAGTAGTTTTGTTAGCTTGGGTTAGATAACGTGACTTTTCATGGTTTGATCTTCTGGCAAGGTAAGTCATGTAACATGTTTAGACTTCATTTCTAAGGAGACATCTCACTAGAGGTGGATATAGGAACCAGTACAATACATGGAGACCGCAGTCCCGGAGAGGACTAGCTATAGCCATCACACCAACAGGGTGTGGTCTGAAAAAATGGGAAGACTTTTTGTGTACAACAGGAAGCTAATGTTACAGTCGCAGGAAACTGACTCAGAAAAATGCAAGGATTAGTAGCATTGCTGCAAGTGACATGCATGTGATTTTCTGCCTACATTTAGGTTTCCTTATTTTGCTCTAACTTCCAGGGCTACTGTAGAAATAATCGACTGATTCTGGTGACACCTTCAGCTTTGGAAAAAAGAGACAAATCCAAGAAGGTTCTTTGCTGAATATTTTTTAAAGGCAGAATATGGTTGGGATGATTAGTCCATGTGAAACTTAAACTGGATATGCTATTAACAAATGCTTTTTCCTCAGGAGGATACTATGCATCTGTGTTAAATTAACAGAACTGTTCTTCCTATTCTGTGGGAGAAGAGATCCATCCACGGCTCAGGAATACAAAGGAGGACTATAAACATGTTTACTTTATCATGCCACGTTATCAACGCGTCACTTTATCAACCTATGTTTTCCAGCTCCAAAACAAGCCTCTTTCAGACAAGTGAGTTTTTGTGTGTTCATGAGCAGCCATGCACTGGAAGGAGTTTATGCAGTGAAATCTGAATAATAAACATTTAATTGTTTTGCATAGGAAACAAAAGCTTTGATACTATCATTATTAACATTATTTTGTGGTGGACTGAAATATAACCCATAACAGAGCTTTCAAACCAGCTTTTTAATCTGTTTTTCAGCTTTCCTAGCTTTTAAAAAGAGCTGACCTCTTCTTCTCAACCCACCTCTTTGTTTTTAAGAAGAGTTTCTTTGGTTGTTTTCTTTCCCAAGAAGCTCTGCTCTGTGCTTGTTTTGGTGAAGGATTTCCTCGCCCAGGAGAAGGCTCACATGTGTGTGGTCAGCGTGCATTCTTTGATTGACTCTAGTGAAAAAATAATTTTGCCAGTTCCCTATATACCTTAAATCAGTTTGTAGCAGCCAAGACCCGATGTTCTGACCAAAGAGGAAAAGAGTTTCTGCTGCAGTAGACCTCTTTCACCCCCAGTTTCTGTCTCTCCTGTACACTCGCATCTTTGCAGAATTCTTTAAAGGAAATCCAGACATTTGAACTTCCTATTATTTTTCTGCCTTAAGGAAATGGGAGTGGAAGAACAAGAACAAAGAAGCAGGGAAAATAAGACTGCAAGCTACCAAACAAAATACTACTTTGGCATTCCTACAAAAAGTATTCTGGGCTACCCCTGACCCCTGAGCTCCCTCTGCTCATGGCAAAAATTATGGGAAACACTTTTCTCATGGGGGAGTGGTAGATTTCTTCCAAAGTAAGCAAATGCTTCAGCAGTGTAACCGGCAAAGGGTTATGAAGCCCAGTTAGCAAAAGAAATGTGTTTCTTTGAAGTAAGCAATGTTAAGTTTAATTTCCTAGACAATAAATTTCTTTGTTAAACTGTACATGATGTAACAGGTGCCAACTCTGTTGATACTTGCAGTTATTAGCAGTTTGGTTTTTTTAGGAAACTTTCCTGTCCTGCTCCTCCCACATGCTCCATCTTTCAGAAATACACTTTTCAGTATACTAGTATCTTTTTTTAGCAAGGTGGAGAATGGTATGCTAATTATGTCATATGGACGGTAGCACAGGCCTCCTAATCTTATGAATATATTTGCTACGGGGAGTGAAGAGAGATTGTTCTCATTATACAAAACCCATTGTGTAGAGCCAGCGTGAATAGTTACTCTGGCAGTTACTTTGTTTATGAAGACTGATATACATGCTCCATATCCTGTCATCTCCGGGATTTGGCAGTGCTCTTAGCAAGAACTGGTCTAGTTAATCCAGCGGGATGCAAACTTGGGGCCCCTTGAACTGTGGATATTCAAGAAGTCATGCTCTCAGTTTCAGAGAGGAATGCTGAAATAGAGGCAGTCCCTTTAAATATATTTAAAGAAAATTTTTATATGCAATTTACTGATGTTTATATGAGATGTTATCTAGAGGATGCTAAGAATTTAAACATCACTGTTCATTTGTGCTTACCGGTAAAAGCTGATTGTAACCATCTGCTGTAAAACAGACTCGGAAAGGAATGAACTTTCTGGTTTCTAGTTCTTGCCTGCCCAGGCTCAGCCTAGAAAAATGACAGAGCAGTAGAAACGCTGTTGTGTGGCTGCATCACGGCTGAATGCTAGATAGCACAGCAGGGATCCCTCAGCTCGCAGTGAAAAATGGAAGGAGACATTTCTGTTTGACAGTACTGTGCAGTTGCACTTTATTTTTTAATGCAATTAACAATGCATTTGGCAGGGCTTGTGGCTGTGGCAGGATTTCTGCTTGCAGAACAAGGTACTGCTAATAATATTTCTATTGAATTTTTGATAAATGATAAGGCTTGGATTCCCTGGTAAGCTCTGAACAGGCTCACTTTATCTCAGTGAGGCTCCATGGGAGTGCAAGGACCCACCCAGACAATGCTAATTCATTGCAGGACCACAGGTTGGACACTTGGCCCGCAGGATCGGCAGCTATTTGACTAGTGTTTAAAATTAAGGTAACTGAAGTTTTCTAAACAGAAATATTCCAGTTTTAATGCACATTGCCAGTAAATGGTTTTTTAAAAAAAATTACAGACTCTTAAAATACTGACTCTGGTCTTGTTGTCAAGTCTCTGTCACTTGAAGCCCTCAACACCTGGCACCAGCATTTTGGGGACGCCAGATGCTCAACACCTCTGCAAATAAGAGTGTCTCATGATGACATCCAAATACTGGGCTGCAAATATCCATACATGGGAGTTTCATGGCCCTGCCTGGTACTGACAAGACTGAGGGGGATTCACTGTGTGAGACTCCTGCAGAGAGGAAGGTGCTAAAAATTGTCAGGATACAGGTTCAGAAATGGTAGAAAGAGGATTACATTGATGACTTGTTTGAAGATCAGGAACGAGAAAACATGGGCTGAACGCAGTAATACAAAAGAGACAGGGCAGCAGTTTGGGTTAAGAATTTTTTTTATTATAACTCCAGTGAGACCTTCCCCCTCTCGTTTTTGCTTGAAAAACAGTAACTTTATGTTACTGGTACAACCTGTTTGAGCTACTCAAAATAAAAACTCTGGAAATAGAAGTCTAAAATGTGTTTTGGCTGAGGCTGTTGGTTTATACATAGATTTTAGAAAACCAGTGGTTAAGCTAAAGGGTCTTTAATCTATCTGATATGATTGTTTCCTCTGTATTCAGTCAAAATCTATGAATCCTAAGGCCTAAAGCCTGATCCTAAAGGGTAAACCCACCAATGTCAGTCACAGCTCTCGCCGGCTATAGTGGAGATGATCTTCTACCCCAAACCTGACCAGAACTCTGTGGTTTAGTGGTTTGCCTGCATCCCTGTTTATAACATTCCTGTTAAGTGTCTCAGCTGTCCTGCATGTAACCCAGGTCAGCTTTGAAAATAAAGGCACAGTATTAGAGACAAGAAAAATAACATTTTCACTCAGATGATTTCTTTTGTCTGGTATCTTGTTGGTCAGTATCCTGCATAGTGCTGGAGAAAAAAGGGAAAGGCAGGTGGGGGACGAGAGGGGGATTTTCTGGACAACTCTAGCTTACATTGAATACTAAAGTCAACATTCAGTTTACATTGAACACTAAGGTCTGCTTAAGAACTTGCTCTTAAACTTTAGTTGAGGCTTATGTATGTAATTGGCTGTACTTCTCTGAAGGCTGGAAAAGTCTGACTAAGCAGTTCTCTGCTTCTGCAAGTCCCCTTTTTGGGGGGAAGTCAGCTATGTTGGGGAGATACAGTAGAGAGAGATCAAGGGTGTAAAAGATGCATTTGTGTTAAAAATACTGAAACCTTAAAAAATTTGCTAATGCCCAGTAATTACCAGGTTATTATTGTTTCCCTCACGTGTACTAGTGACCCTCCTGCCCCTCCAATGGTTTTTTTTTCTGTTCTAAATTCCACACAGTTTTACATTATTTTTTTCAGACTAGACACATAAGTGAGTTAACAGCATATGCAAGTCATTGCCTTCTTCAGCCTCAAGCAAAATGCCATATGCTTGCCTGTACATCTGAGCTAAGTATGTGGAGGATGAGGTTTATCTGACACCTTAATTCTCTGTAAAAGTGCTATGGCAGGGTTGTGAATGAAGGGAGAAGGCTTGGTAAAAGGAAAGAAATACACGCTGTCAGCTCTTTCTTTATCCTCTGCCCCCACCCCAGTCAGTCCTACCAGTTCACAGGAGACTGGTTTACTCTCATACTGGGAAGACAGAGCAGCCCAGCTTGTGCCCCAGGAAGGAGTGCTGTTTGCAGATGTTGGCAGGGCAGGTCTGCTAAGGCTGGGATTCCTGCTGGCAGCCTGCTCCACAGTCTTGAGCTCCATGAGGTCCCACCCAGCTCCCACCATGTTCGTATTTACCACCAGGCTTCAGCTCCTTACGCACCCAAGCTGACACACCCGAGTCGAGGTCCAGATTCTCCCACTGTGGTGTTGTATGGCCACATGGTCTGGGGCCAACGCAGTCCAACATGGAGTGAGTAGCTCTGTCCCATGCCGGTGTGCATGAGCCGAGTGCTGTTTTAGCAGCCATAATCTGGCCTTTCCCAGCATATATGCAGTGAACAAAGTGTCTTCTAACACTTTGGCACCCAACAGTGCTGTTTCCTTCTGAAGTTGATGCTGGAGGGACGCTCACTATGGATGCAGGCATTTGGTCTAAACAGTCAGGAAGAGAAGGATGCCTGAGCAGCGTTTGTATGGCTTTTCCTGTAAACTTGGTTCCCATTTAAATGGCTCCAACTGGGCAGTCTCCTCACTTACCAACGTATCTCCCTCCTCCGAGCACTGTAGCCACGTTCAAATCTCTCATGTTGCGTGCATGGAAATACAGAGAAGAGAGTGGGATTTTTTTAAAAAAAAGGGGGAAAAGGGCAAACTTCTCCTGGGTTATGCTTTCAATCTCATTTACTTCAACTACCATTTAAGAAACTATTCTTTCTACCTTTTCTTAAGATGAAAGAGCAATTAGCAGAATCCAAGAGCATCGAAGTAGTGAAATTCAGTATGTTATAAACACCATGAACCAAGTTCATATCCGCCACCACAGGTAAGAGGTCTTTGATACTGCCTGTGTAATTCCACTCTGTGTAATTACATACGTGACCTGAGTCTGTAATTTAAAAGGACCAAACTACAGGTTTTGGCTAGGCTCTTAATAGGGTTTTTGTTGTTTGCACTGGTTGGTTTTAATAAAGCTAGTGGCTGCAAGACTGAATAGTTCAGCAGGTTCCACTGGTGAGGCTTTTGGCTTGTCTTGGTTCAAACTTTGAATATTAGTGAAGAGGAGCTTGGTAGACTTTATAATGGTAATCCTATGATGCACATTTAAATTTCTGCTCTTTCCAAACCATTTCAAGAGCAGCCTACACCCTTGAGATATTAAAACTTTTTTTTTTCTTTTTATCAAAAGGGTATTTAACAAAATGTCTTTTTAGGTTTTTGAAGTCTCCTTAAATATCCAGTGATGTTGCTATGGGTAATGACAGGTTAACCTGTTAGGAAGCAAGGGTTTTCAATTCTGATGTCTGCAGAGGAAAGGATTCTCTCTCCTCAAAATCTATAAAAAGTTCAGTTTTGTAAACTTCCATCTCACTGGGCACTGTCTTTGGTCTGGATGGCTAAAGAGCAAATCTTTCTGGAAATAAACTAAAAATCAACTGCTGCAAAATTCTGTATATGCTCACAATAACATCTTTTTTTTTTTGGTAAAGATTTTAATCATGGTAGATCAAAACCTTGTTCCTGTAGATTAAAACAGAGCTGCCTGCTTTGAATAAAAGTTCAATTCATGCTGGTTTGCAGTTATAATCCCTCAGCTATTTTGGCTGTATCTTGAAAATAGCCTGATGGCTATCCCGGTTCTTGTGCTGAAGTTGCTGAGGAGCACTGAGGCCATCTCCTCTGCTGACCCTGCTTCAGGGCCGAAGACTTCTGGACAAGGGTGGTCACAAGCTACTGGGAGATGGGGACATGCCACTGCAGCTCTCAGTGTTAGTCTAATGCCTCAGCTCATTATTTCTGCTTGAGGCAGGGTACATCCTCCAGGGCAAAGCTCCGTGCTGACATGGCTGTACATCAGCGGGTGCCAAGTGAACGCATTCAGCACCAGCCAGGGAGTGTTTTCTCAGCACTAGCTGCAGGTAAAGCTTCCTTTGGGCTTATGGATACAGATGCCTCCAAATAACTGAAGAGCTTTGACGTTAAGTTGGTTATTTTTTTGAGATCATTCAGTTTGACTCTGAACTCAGTCTGGAAATTGCCATTTTCAAAAGCTGTGAGGGACTGAGATGGGCAACTCAAATTTAGGTGCACACACCCTTTACTTTCATAGTTATGTCCTTGCATACTACCACTATTAAGGCTGACTAGGTCTCTAAACACCCTGCCCAGTCTCTGGGGGATATGCTTCCTCTTCTCTATGTCTGTATGTATGGACAAATAAAGTAACTGGATATTTCAGTCTAACACTGATGCTTGAGATGTGCCCCCAAACCATCCTGTGAAATCCATACTAAGATGAGGTGGGATGAGACTTTGAGCAACCTGATGTAGTAAAATATGTCGCCACCCATGGAAGGGGCCTGGGCCAGATGATCTTTAAAGATCTCTTCCAAACCAAACCATTCTGTGATTCCATGAGGTTTGTTGGTGTCCTTGAAATTTCACAGCCGGCTCAGTTTCTGTGGTCTAGTGCACTTGCTATTTGAATCTAACCTTGACCTTTGAGAGGGGAAGATCAGAAAATGGGAGAATTTTCTTTGTCACGCTTTGTCAATTTTTCATGCTTCCACAGCACCCAGCTCTCTCTGGAATCATTACCATTTCTGGCCAACACACTGCAATCCTCAAGAGACTTCCTTTGTGCTTTTTTTACTCAGACCTAGCCTGGCTAATTTCAAATTCTGTTTGGACAAACTTCCAAGAGAAAAGACACCTCACATTATCATTCACTGGTACTCTGTAAAGAACCTCAGCTGAAACTGGTTTTAAATTAAGTTGATTTATTTCCTTTACCTTTTTTTCACTGCATGCTCTAGGCAGTGCAGGGAGGAAGGTGAATGACTTTTTGACTCCTTGCCTAGTTGGAATTTTGAAAAGAGGAACTACAAAAGAAACCAGAACTAGCAGTAGATGTTGATCCAATTCAAGAAGAAAGCATTTGAGTATCCAAATTTTACGATAGAGGTTTAGCTAACAAGTTTAGAAAGTAAAAATCCAGGAATGGCTCAAGTAAGAAACAGAGACTGAGAATAAAAACTATGCATTTCCAGGAGAAATGTAAATGAAGCTACATCTGGTTATTTAAAGACTTGGAAAAGCAAAGACTTTTAAAAAAACAATGAAAGAGGAAGACAAGGAAGAACGGGGTTTATTTAAAAAAAAAAATGTTACCAGCTACAGATGAGACTAAATACTAAAGTTTTAGAAAAGTCTCTGCTGTTGGTAACTTAGATAAGTGTTTTGTGACGTGTGTTTTACAATATCCTTTTCTAGATATGGAAGATCATGAAGTTAACACAACTCAAAACACCTAACAACTATTCAAGACCCTTTCCCAGGCAATCAGAAGTTCTTGCTTGATAGCTTTCTCCTTCTCCTTGTATTATCTACTGTCATCATAAGAGCTACTCTACAAATAAAGGAAAAAAAATCATTCCTTGCTGGCTCATATTCAGTCGGCTGTCAACCAGCACCCCCAGGTCTTTTTCCGCCAGGCAGCTTTCCAGCCACTCTTCCCCAAGCCTGTAGCACTGCATGGGGTTGTTGTGACCAAAGTGCAGGACCCGGCACTTGGTCTTGTTGAACCTCATACAGTTGGCCTCGGCCCATCGATCCAACCTGTCCAGGTCCCTCTGCAGAGCC
>BOSO01030727.1:2392-14959 GCA_018403395.1 Gorsachius goisagi | reverse complement strand
CACACTCAATCCCCTCATCCAGGTCATTGATACAGATATGAAACAAGACTGGCCCTAGAACTGAGACCCTCTACAGGGATGTATCCCAAAATCAGAGGAGAGCACAGGAGACAGACTGGGCTTTTAGATTTCAGCAGCACTAAACTAGAAAAGAAGCCTTTCTAATTTGGATCCTGATCTAAACTGAGTCTTGCACTCTCTGAATCTGATGCCAATACCCTGACTCTGTCTGCCTGCTCCAATAGGGACATCGTACCAGTACAGTTTACACCGCAAGGGAGCTGGACATCACTGGCAATTTCTGAGCAAATTTGCACTCTTCGCTGCATGCCTCAAGTATGAGCTATGTTGACTTTATTTTCAGATAGTCTGTGTCCTTCCCCCTGTCCTGGAGAAGGACTCTGAGATGTAAAGGTCTTTGACAGCAACCCAGACCCACGGGAGACCTCCAGCTTTGGTCTGTATAGAGCAGAGGGCAGCAGACACTGAGCACTGTATTGTTTTGGGGTAGCTACCTAACCCTGTGGAACCCAGGGGAGCAAGAGATTCCTGAGAATTAGGTAGCCATGATTGGACACCTCCTACAAACATCTTGCATTGCTCCCAGGTACCTAGGGGGGAAAAGAGCAGGAGAAAGTAAACATGAGTGTGTAGGGAGAGAGATCAGTTCCTCTTTGGCTGAAGGAAGGTGACATTAAGGGAAATCAAAAGTAGTCAAATCACTCCTCCCCTCTCCTACAAATATCCCAGCGTAGATTCACAAAATTGCTGAGGCATTGCTGACGAAACTTCGGGGTTTTTCCTCTGAAATATCCACCTGTGGTCAGGGGACATTCCTACACAAATCCCACTTTAAACTGTATAACTCAAGGTTTCCTGATTAATTTCTTTTTATCCCTTTTTATACAGGGTCAGCATCCCTCCGGGCTGCCTGCACCCCTCCAACACCCTGCTCCCCACCAACACCCTGCTCCCCTGGCTTCTTTGTTACATTAAAAATCAAACTTGGTAATGGGTGTTCTCCCTGTCTTGATCTGGATCTACATCTCATTTTTCTCTAAGGGTTTTGAAATATTGAACAACACAAGACAAAAATCCTGTCTTCTTTTTTTCTAGCTTAAAAGAAATAATTTCACCTAGATGGCTGTGGTGAACATACTGCACTAACAAGAAGCTTTTCTAGAAGGGTAGATTACTTAGTCATAGTACCAACTGTGAGCAATGCTGGTTTATAACATCAGAAGTAATCTTTCAGCAACGGGGGTGGGGAAATGCTTTCAGAAAAATGTTTTTTTGTCATTGGCCACTATGGTGGTGCATCCAATTACACTGATTTCACTTCAGATCCAGGGGACACAGCTCAGAGGAGAAATCAACAACCACAATAAATGTGTGTGACAGGGACCTGGCCAGCCGGAATAGAAGCTCATATGTGCCCTGCTCCATGAGATAGGGTACAAAGTCTGTCCTATTTCTCCTCAGCTCCTTTTGGGCTCCTTGGAGAAATTTTGAGGCTTTTGATAGCCCGAGGAGATGCACGCAAAATGGGCAGATTAAAGGGAGAGAGAAGCATCATGTCCTTCATTCAGAAAACTGAGTCAGCACATCAAATTCTGTTTGGAGCCAATGGAAATCTAACCTAAAGTCTCTAAGTCTGTTCTCAATCTTACTGGTACACTAGCCTTTGAAATCTTTTTTTTTTTTTTTTAAATCCTAAATTCAATGAAGGGTTCCTCTGGCAAGGAACTGATGCAGCACACAGAAGCTGGGTGCACCCTGGGCATCTTCCAGAGACCCACCGTCTCCATTATGAACTACCTCATTGATTATTCCTCCTCTTCCTACTCCATTGCTCTCCCACCTGCTAATACTATCTATTCTTTTCTAACTGTCATTCTCATTGATTTTTCCAGACTTCTTCCCCTGCTCCAGACTTGCTGTCAGTGTGTAGGAATTGGGGTTTTCAGATGCAAATTTCCCTTACATGGCCACAGAGCCACTGCTGTTTCTCACAGCAAGGCAGCCAGAGACAGCAAGCCAGTGCCCATCCCTAGGACACTTGATGTGCTGTGCACACGGGTGACATCACTCTGGGGATACCATTTTATATCAGTTAGAAAATGAAGGCTCTGATACCTGTGTTAGCAGATATAACCCTCTCTTGTAAAGCAACATCCTATCTGCTGCAACAGAGACCTTCCAGCTCACACCACATCAGTGAGCCTCTGACTTACGCACACCAGATCTGAAACAGTGCTGTGCAGTCCCACAACCCAAAAAGGGGTGTGTGCTCTTGGGGAGACACACTCACGTGTCACTTATAAATAACAGAGGGAGCTATGGGGAGCCTTTTCCAGCCGGCCTCCCCATCAGCATACCTCCACACCTTGCAGAGCTCCTGGGGAGCCCGAGGTGGAGATTTTGAATCCACTCCTGATTTAGGAAGCTCTTGCTTCTGTAGGTACATAATAGAGCAATTTGTGGGGGAAATGGTTGCATAATATTAATTCCTTTCTTTTCTGACAATTATTACAATACATTTGCAAAAACATTTTTCCAATATTCAGCCAGCTTAACAGGTGACTGAATAATATACACCAACTACATAATTTGCAATATTTTCCTGTCAGTCATCAACTAATGTATTCAGAGATTAATTCCCTTTCTCCTAGGCCAGCTTTAAGTAAAATTTAGTGACTGAAAACAACATTAGCCTTATTGACTCTTTTATCAGAATCTCATTTGTTGGTGGGGAGAGACATCCCAGATTTTCAAGAATAATAAGACTGATCATACTTTAAAATCACAAGAATCAAGGGGAGAGCAGGGCAGCGGCAGCAATTTCCATGGCCAGATTGGGCAGCAATAAGGTCCAAGCCCTTTCCCCCCACAGCTGAGTTTAGGTCTTGGTCTAAACTTTATGACTAATACACAGAAGTCAGGATCTGACAACGACTCTTGTTCTCTCCCACCATGGCCTCAACTACCCAACTGGGCCTTCAGACCACAAAGCAAATTCCTGTTAAAATAATTTTCTTAGCTATTGAACAATGATTTCCTGATTCTGCATTTACAGGACTTTCCCTGGATTTAAAGTCATCAAAATACCTAAATAAATACCTACAAAACCCTGGCAGTGTGCACTCCCAGACTGTCACTGGCACTGGCGGGTCATCAACCCCTTCCCTGGCTTCCCCCAGCACTGCCAGATGGTGCAGGTGCTCAGCAAACACATGCAGGGGCAAGATAAGAAATCGGGTATCCTCATTGACGGCTACCGACCCTACCCACCAGCCCATGCGCCATCCTATGATCTCCTTGATAAACAAGACTATCTGGCTCTCCTTTCTGAAGAGTAATACCTGCCTGCCCAGAAGTCAAAGCTGGGTTCCTGCTTGATAAGTCATAGCCACAGCACATTTATCTGCCTTTAGCACCTGTAATCTTCAGTTTCCCATGCACTGCACTGTTCCTTGGCAATGCAGATGCGAATCAACATATATACAGCTCTGAAGAACAGAAACAAATAATTTACATCTGGTTCCTAGCCAGTAGTATTTTCATTTAATTTCCTAGCTCCTTATTGTAATCACCCTCTACACAATTTCAATCAAATCACATACATCAATCTGTCCAGCTCAAATCTTAACGACAATAACACTCTCATGTGTGTTCCCAAACACGGTATGTAATTGCAAATTGCAGCAGGCATCAGTTATCTGACCCATGCTCCCTCTTCATTGATAACTTCTGATCCAGAGATCACTTCCTGTATCAGTTTATCTCTGGGAGAAGCTCTCTGGCATAGGTAAATCTGTCACATAAATTCTCATATGAAGGAAAAGTGTAAAAGGAGATAATTATCCACTTTTAAATATGGGGAGCTGGCAAGAGGAGAAGTCGTATCTCAAATTATACCTCTGTTTCCCCATGTACACCTGGCTTGGTGCTACCTCTCCTTTCCAGAACCACATACATTTTATTTTTTCATAGACAACTTGGTAGACACACATCCCTGTGAAGGCCAAGGCAGGTTGCTTTTGCCCCAGCCTTCTCTGGGTAGTTTCAGATGCCAGGTGGGGGTCAGGACAAACTCTGTTTTGTGTCCTCCAGGATCCTGCAGTGCCTCAGCTGTCTCAGGTCATCTGCTTTGATCTAAACACAAGCTTTTTGCAGCAGAGGCACAGCCTGTGCTTGTGGCTCTGTGTGCTCTCCAAGGAGGTACTTTGTGCTCTCAATGTTTGTGCAACGTTCAAGACAGTGAAGACAAACTCTATCAGCATCGTTCAGATTAGTTAAACCAGAAGAAGTCTCACATGGGAGAGTTCCCTGGGAGAAACAGAAGATCCACAGGTTGTGATTCCTATCTAAGTCTCGGCTATCTGAGCAACTTCATGGAAGCCACCTTCACCCAGCACATGCCCAAGGATATGTGCCCACCACAGCCAAGGATAGATCTGCTCCCTAATAGGAACAGAGACTAAGCTGCACTTGGGGCGTCTCTGATACATTTTCTCACCCTGGTTAGGCCCAGCTAGTAGTGCTAGGGAAAGGAACGGAACAAATTAAGAGCCACATACCAGACACACATCATTGCCCTCTATACCAGCGCAATCACATCCGTGCTGGGTGTGCTGAATTACACTGAAACAGGTTCAAGCAGTGAGACCTTTCAGCATAGGCACGGCCCTGGGGCAGTGGGATTCAGCCCAGAGGATTGCTGTTGTGGGTTGCCTTTCCAATGACCTTGCAGGCTTTGACAAGCACCCTATGCAGAGGTGCAAATCAAACTGAATACATGAATGTATCCCTCTTCTTCTTCCAAGGCTGCAAATCACCCCCAAAGTTGTCCTGTGAGGAACAGCCACAAGAAGGAAGTTGTGCCTGGGTGCACCAGAGCACGTGATGGGCAGGCCCCACCACATATGGACCAAAGAGCATCCTAATACAAGAGGAGGGGTGATGAACCTACATGCCCTGGGCTCCTCAAGGGTGAGTCTCTTTGGCATGGGGCTGAACCTCCTGCCATGGCTTTGTATCTCTGAGAAACATCTGCCACGGCTTGCCAGCACAGGAAAACTGGCCACCACTCTCCTGAAAACATCACTTCTCAAAATCAGCCCAGCATTAGGAAAGAATTAGCAATTTTAACAGCTTTAGGTCTTGGCTGCGTCTGGACCCAGCAGTCCCTCCTACTGCCACCAGCACGTTTGACACCGACATTGAGCAGATCTGGCTCTGCAGTAGCACAGCAACCTGCTGCTAGCAACAGGGTGTTATGCTGTATGCAAGTAATGAGAAAACTGGGAATAGTTTGGAAGAGAAGATATTATTAGATAATAAATTACTGGTGCACCAAAAACTGCTCTGTACATATTTTTCCCCCCCTTATTGCCTCCCTAATGTCCTGGGAAAGTGACAATTACACAATTTAAAGAGGTTAAGTTTATTAAAATCCTTTTTTTATTACTTTTAATATATGGTTGAGGTAAAGCATCTGGTTAGAGGAAGGACACAAAATAAAATATTTAATACTCACAGAAAGAGCAATCCATCCTCCCCTCTGCATACAGCAGAAGCAAAGAGGCAGGGGGTCCTGGTGACAGCTTGCTGCAAAGACTGCTCCACAGAGACCATGAGCAAGTGAGAAAGTGCTGCCAGTAGCCGGGCCCTACTCTTCCATGTTGGCTTTGCCATGTTATGACAGCCCTCAAAAACAGTAAAATGGGCCATGTGTGCACTGAAAGAGGCAGGCCACCTCTAAAGAGGGTTTAAACATGGCTTCCTAACACTAACACTTCCCTGACCTCAATATTGCCTAAAAAGAAATGAAAATTTACATTCAACAGCCTGGAGACATGGTACCCAGCTCCACACAGATGGACACTGCTCCCAGCGTAAGACCAAGGTTTTAAAACTTGTTCTGTGCCCCATGGTGCCCCAGATCAGCATGTACTCATCCCCTGGTGATACACCTTATTTCACTCTACCTAAGCTGCACATCACAGACCCCTGAATTATGTGCTTTATCCTGCCACAAGCTCACATTCTATGCCAATGTCTTTGGAAACTATTTGCACAGTGAAGTTCATTTATTTTTCTCCATTTCAAGCATTTAGGGCATTGTAAGGTGTTACTCAACAGCATATAACCTTATCATAGGAACTCCTGAGAGGCAGGGAAAAGCTTAGCTTGTAAATCCCAGAAGGAGCAGGTCAGGTCACGCCATGGGGCCAGGGAAGAGTCTTGCCTTTCTTTTCAACCAGGAAGTAAACAAAATCACTCAGGGTCCCGGTGTGCAGAGCCCAGGGATGGACCTGATTTCCTAAAGGAGAAAGGGCCCACTTGCCCTACCGGCACCCTTTCTTCCATGGGGCAGCCCCACCTCTTCTCTCCACCAACATCTACCTCTCTCCATCACCTGCTCCCCTCTGCCCTCTCTCCTCTGACTCAGCACAAACCCTTACTCTAAATAAAATGCTTGTGACATGCAGCCCAACCAAACAGAGTTGATGACTGCTGTTTATATAGACCATAAAGCACTGAAAGACATTTTACCTCTGATTTAGAAAGGGATCTAGTTAGGGATGAAGTACCATGGTGAACATGATGTGACAGGAGAGAACAGCAAGGTTCTGGTCAGGAGCAGCTGAGCTTCTAATTAGTTTTCTGCAAAACATCAATAAAATAAGGACTAAAGGGAGGGCAAGAAAAGCACTTAGCCTTTTTAAAAACCTTTATCAAAGTCTTCAAAAGAAACTGTTATGGGGAACAAGTAGACACGAGGTGAGCGGCACAGCCCTGCCACCAATTAGGAAGGGACAGGGTACAGCAGGTAGGTAGAACTGGCAGCAGTAACCATGGCATGGGAATGACAGTATGGTGCTCCACCACCAAAGTGTCTCCTGGGAGGCCAAATCCGCAGGTGACACAGAATGGCTGAGAGATTAGAAAAGGCCAAAGAGTTTCAGAGGTACCCATTCAAGCTCAGCTGGGCACGTGGAATGGTAAAATTCACTTTTGCCAATATGAAATAATGCATAGAGAAGTACATTTTCAACTGGTTACACTCAGTCCTGGGATCTGATTTAAATACTAGTGATTGGAGAAACATCCTCCTGTTCATCAGGAAAATCACATCCCCTTCCACACCCTCTGCTGTGTGATTGCTACACAGTCTGTGTACAGCTCCAGCCACAAGCACCAGCCAAATTCTGCAGGGAGCATCACGGCAGCAAGACTGAAAAAGTCCCTTAGCCTTTGTAGTGATCTGCAGCCCCCAGTAGATACATGCTGCATATTTAAAGCCCTAGCTAAAGTCTGATTTTTGATGAAGAAGCTATTCCAAGCTCTGCTCATTGCTCACCTCTTTTAAGTAACAATGGCAGATGAGCTGTATTTAGCTGTTGGACACTGCATGCAGCCTGGTGTTTGGGACAGGACCCTGGAAGTCACTGCCTTGCAGACACATCAATTTGTGCTTTGCTAAAAACTCCGGGGTGGAACTGATTTCTCCATGCATCTTGGCACATACTGACTCCCTTGGCTTTTGGCAAGCTGGGCTATCCTTGAACAGTACGAAACCCAAGAGCTTTGCAGAGAAGATGGATGGCAAGTAATGTGTACTTTTATGAGACTGAGTGTTCTTGCATGTCCAGAGGTAAGAGGCTGGTGCCCTACACAATGACATTGTCAAGCCATCTGGATTAATTTAATAATAATGATTTCCAAATGCTCCTGTGTATAGAGATTCCTTTCTATATACTACTTGCAGTGTGCTGTGAAGCGAAGAAAAAAGTGTATGGATTGCTAACTACACTGCAGGTGAGAAATAATACCCACAAGCTCCCAAGCCCTCTGCAAACATTGTCTAATTGCTGCTTGTTAACAGTCCTATGAGCCAGGTATATACTTTTATTGCCCAAAACCATAAAAAAAAATCAGTATCCCAGAAGTCATTAGAAGCTAGGCCCAGGCAGGCACTTATCTGTCTCACATGCAGCATCCTATCCCTTCAAGCACAGCAGATACCTGGATGGCAAGAAGCATAGCCAGTGTTCCCCAGCTGGGCAAGTGATGCACAAAGAGACGGAGTGACTTTTGGGGGCTTGAACTCCCCGTTTCCAAACCAGGAGCCCTCCCTGTCACTGCTGGCTCCTGAACCTGGGAAAAGGTCTGTAGGTACCCCTGCGCTGCTGATTAACACCACAAATGGGTGAGATGAAATAAAGTTTCATTGCTAGAGATGGACCCTGCATGGCTCAGCTTGACAAAATTAGGAGACTGGAGATGGATGATGCTGCAAATCACTTCCGAGTTTCAGATGTAACAAAATGACAGAAATTAATAGAGTCCTCATACTTGAAACACCAGGGCATGCATTTTAATTTAGAAGGGCTGAAAGTAAAAAATCATCTCACTGTCACATCTCCAGGTCAGCATTTGACTTATTAACTTCTGCTTTGGACATAGGTAAATGAACCAAGCCATGTTCCATGCTGCTGCCAAAGCTACATAGGGTGCCATTTTTTTTAACAGGGTCATTAAGAGATGCCCATGAGTCTGAAATGGGCATCAAAAAACGTATTTTCACTTAATAATCAGGCTTAATCTTTAAGTTTTGTTCAAGTCACTCTCCCAGGGCCTTAGGCAAAAATCAATCTTAAAAGCCTTGTGAAGCTGTACCGTAGTAGTTAGATAATTTATTATTCCCTAACTGTGGGTCTTAATCTAATTAGAGATCATATCTAGGATTCACTCCAACATCTCTTTATTTGTCTATTTTTACTTGCAAACATTCACAAAGAAATGACATCGTAACTGGAGGAGATGGGAGGTATGCTGTGTTCTTCCTGCTGCACTCCCATATTTAACTCCACATTCAGTTATCAGAAGCCAAGAAACAATAGAAACAAGACCCAGACTAATGGAGTCACTTGCAGAACTTCAGAATCTATAGCAAAAACTTCCCACATGAAACCTAGAGGAAAAAAACAAAGAAACTGTGTCCAAACACAAATTTGTCCTTCCCAGATGACTCCACCATCCCAGTCTTCTCTTTGCACGTCTGTGTGGTTTACACTACCATCAGGTAAATGCATCGAGTTTTGACAGGTCATTTGCCCTGACCTGCAGCATGGGGATGGTGCTTCCCCTCAGGACAGCAGAAATCAATCACCAGGCTGCCACACCCCACCCAGGGACTCACACCACTTGAAAATGGTACCGTGCTTGCTCCACAGCCTGGGGTGGATTCTACAGACAAGACATGATTTATTTCTTTAAAATAACTAGAGATATTTCTCAGAGCATGACAAGAACCTGAAATAAATACTTGACATGCAATAAAGTGCAAATAGAAAGAAAACACACACCCCCCAATATCATGGCATATATTAACATAAAATTATTATGGCAACATGGAAATAAACTAAGTCCCTTATTTTGCTCCATAGTGAGACCACAAACATATATTTTCTTCTGCAAGCAGAAATAATGGCTTGTTTTGGAAAGATTTTGCACAAATCTTTGGAACACTAGCCTTTCCTGTGAAAAAGTCTAAGAGTTGACAGTTTTGAAAAATAATAATTCAAGTTTCTTCTGGCCTATGCTTTCCAAAAGAAAAGTTCCTATGTACTGCAAAAAATACTCAGCAGGTGCCCTTGCACTCACAGGCTGGGGCAACAAGTGGACAAAACCCAGTCATACACATTTAACATCAGCACATACTTCATCTAAAGGAAAGCACGACTCCTTTTGTGGATATACAGTCTTGAAAGCATTTCTGCCCACAGTATCAGTAGATTGGAGAAAAAAAGACACTTATGGGAGGACAGCCTGCTTCACTGACCATCAGAAGGTTACTCAGTATCTTCATGCATTGCTCTCTCCCTCTTGGAAAAGAAATGCACGGTTAGTAAGACTCCACTGAGTTTCTCCTGTAGCTCTTGGAAGGAGCTTTTAGGGTCCTTTTGGGGAGGGAGACACTAAGCCTTTGCTTTCACACCACCTTGCACTCCTCTTCCTGCTCTGTCGGGAAGCTCATTTGGGAGTCTGCAAACCTTTTGACTTCAACTGCTTTTGCAATTTAAGGATAGGCAAATGCTATTTCTGCAGCATATTCCTCATGGGTCTTTGGAAGCACGATATAGCTAGACCTACATCTCTGGGTTTCCTCTCACACACCAGCCCAAGGAAGGAGAAGAAATCAGGTTCAAGAAGGAGCTAGTGGTAGCACTTTTTAGAAAGGGATGGCTAATTTGCACCTCCTTGCATACTAATTTCAAATTCTATCTCATGCCTTTGTACTGCAGTGCAGAGCAACAGGAAGGTCTGCTGCCTGAGTTTGCTGGTCTCTCCACCAACTCATACTTCTTCACTCCCCTACTCAATCTCCATGGACAAGGACACGCCCCATTTTTTATATTAAAAACTAGCATGATGCTGTCTACCTGAGTAATCATGAAAAATGAAGCATTAAGTCATCTGCTTGTGTGTAAAGGCCTTTGGCCTCCTTTGCCCTCACTGCTGAATTTAAATCTGCTGGAGACATGGTGCCTGGTATGGCACCAGGGAAATTAATCGCACTGCTAATAAAGCATTGCTCCGGTCTCTGGAGTTTAAGAGCCCAGGAGTTGTGGGTTACGATAGCCCGTGATCCTGTGGCTTGCAAGAAGGTACCAAAACTGTACCCAAACTAACACTGTTACAAACTGGCATAAATTTCAGCCAGATTAGAATCTGAAAGCAGAAATCTTTAAGAAAAGTTCGTCGGTCTGTTTTACAATCATCTTTGACCACATGTGCTATTTATTACTACATAATCACCACTATAAAGGCACTCATAGCACCTTACACAACTTTTTTTAAAGGAATAGCTAAATCTGCACATTCACATCTTCATGAATGCACTTAAGCATCTATTCATAACTATTGATATCCAGCTGTGCACTGTAACATATGCTTAACTACTTTTCCCCATGCAGACCTTGGAGGACAATCAAATTAATAATGTTGAAACACAAGTAAAGGAAGCTGATACAAATCCCCTAAAAGACAGGGAAGTTCTACTTTTCCTTTAAGTGTGAAAAATGGAGCTATCTTTTGAACACATAAGAAGGTAGGAGATTTCTGAAACTGTTCTCCAGTACATCAGAAGTAAAAGCTTTAAATTCCATGCTGCCATTCTGACAGTTCACAGCTGCCAGGAAGGGCTCACACCTCTGCTTTACCTGATCCTCCATCTCAGGGTGCCTCTGGAGACCTCAACCTTCCACAAGCTGATTCAGGTCATCTCTCCTCCCAAAAAACATTTTTTCCTGCTGTTTTAATGAGCTGAACTGGCTCCTGAAGGCATTCAAGGATTCCCAGAGCTGGTGTAAGGCAAGGTGTGGGAAGAGGTGGCAGGGAGCAAAAAGCATGTTATCCCCTCTCATCAGCAGTGAGGTTATCTCAGACTCGTTCCCCAGAAGCACCACCAGACATAACTCCAGTAATCTGGGATCCTCCTGCCCTGCTAGAGGTTAGCACTCTCATAACACACAGCAAAAGGTTCAGGTGCCTCTAATTCTCCAGCTCCCAGATCTGCTCATTAGCTAATACCTGTCCCGACCTGCCCCAAGAGGAGAAAAAAAAAAATCAGCAAAAATCATTGACTGTGCTTCAAAAGTTTTCAAACAGATTTCTTCAGCAAAGATTGGCCCTGTAGATAGGATGGGCCCATGCAAGAGTAACTTGACTTAAGGAAGAAGAAAAAAGTTTGTGGAGGCTGAAACAATGAGAAGCTGTCTGAAAATCTGCTCTGACAGTTCAGCTGACTTATGACAAATCACTGTATTTGCCTTTGCCTTGGGAGTTGCATTAATTATCACAAAATCAGAAAGGGCTTCATTCAGCTCTCTTCTGAGTCACTAGGAAAAAAATTAAAACTTCTTAGCTTCTATTTTCTTCACTGTCTCTCTTAAAACTCTCATAACAGCCAGAAATCCAGATCAAAAAATATGATACACTCCAATTTCTCTTGATTTAATTTCCTCAAGCTAATTTAATTACAATATTTGCCTGGTACCTTGAGTTGTGCTTTCTTGCTCTCTTCCCATTGCTGAAACCTCCTCCCCAGTCCTGCTCCCTAAGCTTAAATTTGCACAGATGTTTCCAAATTTGTATTTGTTAGAGACTAATTACCCTCATTCCCCAATGGATCATTCCATAGGGATCAGATATTCCATTTGCGATCACAGATGTAACACACACACACATCATGTGGTTATCTAAATGAGGTTGGGTAATTAGGTATCTCAAAAAGGATAAATTGTTTAAAGTGAGACAGATTAAAAATGAAATCTGGATGATTTTTTTTAATCTTCCATGTGATGTTAGCCTGAAAGGTAGAGCTGGCTAACAAAGCTACTGGAGCAAAATTAGAATTCAGCTGAGCCACCAAGAACTCAAACAACATCAAGGTGAGGCAATATTTTAAAAGTCCACAGAATAAAAAGCTTTTAATGGATTTCAGACTTTATCCTCCCCCTTTGTTACACTTTCAGTTTGTAAATAATAAAAAAAAAA
>BOSO01030725.1:0-20557 GCA_018403395.1 Gorsachius goisagi | reverse complement strand
AGACCCCTCACCAGCTTTGTGGCTCTCCTCTGGACATAATGAAATGAATGGTGTTTGTAGCTCTATTTATGCTCTAGATGGAATGAAAGTTAGAGATATTGACATCTTTGATCAGAAAACCTGATGTTGCTACAAAAACCAACTATTTTGAGGACATTTTATCAGACCTGAAACAGAATTGATAACTTATTGGATAAATAAAAGTTAAGAACAATGTTCCAAATTCAATTTGATTATGCCAATCAATTAAATACATCACAGGATAGTACCTATGCAGCAGAATGAAGTATTAGCAAAGCTATAGATGGTTACATTGTTATCTTCTTCTGATGAAGATGGGTCTAGAATAAAAAAATGTGTGCTTTAAAAAACATTCTTTAAAACAGTTCTGTCCTATGAAACCCTAAGTTTTAGTATCCAAATACTGACTTTAGAATCCAATTGAATTTAGTTTCCAGGCCCATTTTTTAAACATCTTGTGTTTCCAGTTAAAGATTGACATTGAAAAGTTATAGATGAAGTAGTTGTTTTCCACTAGTAGAAGAATATTTGTGCTCTTGTAAATTGCCGGTATAAATTCACTTTGGTATATAGTGATATTATTAAAAAAAAATATCCAGGAGAGCATTTTATAAATCATACATATAAGAATTCTATTGTCATCTAATTTTACATATGAATGAATATAATAAAATCTAAAAATACTTTTTTGTATTGTTTGAAATAAGGATTCAGGGAAATAAGGAGAACATTGTTTTTACAAAAAATATTGTTTTTATCCTCTGTCACATCAGCAGAACTGGAAGGATCTCAGGACATCCTGTCTTAATTTTTGAGGAGTTCATTGCCCATAGGAAAGCCCCAATACAGTTAATTTTTATTTGCTACCTATCTTAGAAGTATATGATGAACATGGCTGATAGTTCATTCTGTCTCTATTCTTCATGTCAAATGAATTTTGCTCCCCGCTTTGAAAAATTTTAAGTGATAATGAACACTTTTTTCTTGACAACATTAGAGTGGGTATTAGAGAAGCTAAAATGAGTTTAGTTTACAGTTACAGAGAATTGATGTTACCTCCTGAACAAAACTGAAAGAAATCCTGCAAAATCATTAACCTGAGATTAGAAACAGTCTGTCTCAATAATGAGGACAGGTGACACCAATACTCTTTCTATGTAACTCTGATTACAGATCCACATCACTGCATACTGAGAGGGGTAGAACTAATAGACAGTACACATTCGTTAAGGATAATGGAATTTTGATCACATATGGTTATAGAGATTGATCAATTAAAATGTTTTAAATTTAATGTCCACATATTCTTAATTTTTTTTAAGGGATTGATTTCCTTTTTGGTTTTGATTTTGTGTTTTTGTTTTTACAAGGAGATATAGAAAAGAAACACAGGTTACAACTCAGCAGAGACACAGTTATTTTCAATTTTCCCTTAATTTTTTGTAAGTGACAAATCCTTGAAAGTTCTTTTTTTGTAGTTTTGCTCGGAATGTTTGCCATTAAAAAGCTCAATTTAAAAAGACACAATAATTTTCAATTTTTGTTTCAAATATTTTGACCAAGTTCATCTTAACCACTCTCCCTCAGAGACTTTGACCCAAGTAGCTGATTGCACATCAGATTTTTTATTTTAGGTCTGTTACTGACTGAAGTGGAAAAGTTTGTGCATATATTTACAGACATGAATTACTTTACATTTATATACACATATATGTGGTTGTCTGTGTGTTCATGTGAGCATATATCTATCAGAGACACATTAAGTTAATACCACTGAACTATATGGTAACGTCACTTCAGATAAGTTATAAATCTAAATCTGGAAAGGGCTTCCAAAACTGTTTGCTTGCCAACTCTCTTATGTACTGAGTTATTGTAATTGATTTCTGACCTTGGTTACCAGGTGTGAAATGCATCGGGAAAGATGTGGTGAATCATCATCGTGTTGTTTTCATCCATTGTGTTTGCTGTCTGCAGCTGAAATATGAATGAAATGAGGTATTTTACGCAGGTTTTTTCAACGACAGTCAAAGAAAATATATACAAGGCAAAACACTTTATGATGTTTCCTTCATATTTTTTACACTTCTGCTATGAAATATTGCCTCTCAAAATGTTTAGACACACTGTATTGCCAGGTTGTGCATACTTTTCCTGTGGCTAAGCAAAAGAAGCAGCGGGAAGACCTCGGTGGAAAGATCACTCATTACCTGCCTTATATCACATTCACTTCCTAAAACTTTTGCCAGAGGCTCATGTCAAATGCAGAATACTCAGATATAAATTTGACAGTTGCTCCAAACCATACAGATTGTTCCATCTTCTTTGACATCTCCAAAACCAGTAAGATATATCATTGCTTATATAATTATAGCTAGAGGGATTCTCCTCCTCAAGGTATAAGGTCTAGATTGTAGTTTTCCTATTAGAGGACGAGTTCTGAAAAAGGGATTCTGGCTCTGAGTCATAACTGACCAAAATTGTGTCTAGTTATGCAGAATTCTGTGATATCCTAACAGATATCTTACCTTCCACTAAATCTGCTAAGCCTTAACCCAGTGACATAAGTATGTAGGAAGGAGTTAATCTCTTAATTTCAGCTATTTCCCACTGTTCCACTCCTGATTGTCTCAATCCTTTCAGTCTCAGGAGAACAGTTGTTGCACAAAGCAGACAGCCATCTACCCTTTTTTTAAGAAGAAACAAAAGTTTAGTTTACTGAGTTATCAAGTAATTGCTAAATTCTAAATATTTGGGAAATTAGAGCCTTTCACCTTAGTGCAATCATATGAATACCAGTTTAGAAAACTCCAGTTCTGCAATACTTTTTAATATAGCTGGTACTTCAAGGCAAAACTTCTGACATTTACAACTTAATACATATGCAGTCAAAATGAATTTCATTCTATTCTTAACTCCAAAAACACAAACTTAAAAAAGTTTAGAAAAGAGGTATATATCAGCAATCTGCTTCTGTAGTAGGAGTACAGCACAGTAACCATATATCTGCTGTATATAAGGACTAGTTAACTAATTTGTTTGCTTATTTTTATTTTTTCTTTCCTTTTTTTTTGCATACTATATATAATTCTTTGAATTCAAACTCATAAAAAACTGTTGATGAGATTCAGCTTCAGAGGAACAGTTTCTGACTCATAATATTTCAAAAAACACATTTCTGGAAACTTTGCCATATTAAATCTTATTAATATAGGGGTCTGGCACAGTCATTATTGAGTTGTCATCATAGTCTACAGGATATAAATCTAAAAAAATGCCTCGAGTATAAAGAGAATTCTTTATTAAAACCACCTTTCTTTAAGACTATATTACCTCAATATGTGATTTTTGTGTGAGCAGGGCTTCCTTTTATGTCACCATGGTTGGTCAACTGCCTGCTTGTGTTGCATCAGTAGTAGAGCTATTAGAGAATGTAGAAAGCAGCCTGGCAGGGTGACCTTTTAAAGAGAAGCTTGTCAAACCAGTGATCCCAGGAAGATCTTCATTAAAGTGAATGGAGTATCACCCTATTTTTTTTCAAAACTTGAGGAGCGAAATATCATTAGGTGATTTAGTTTCCTTATCTTTGATAGCTTCTTACTTAATACTCCAAGTCTGCTTGGGCTGTCTGCTTGTATCCCAAGCAGATAATGCTAAGAAGAACTAGCAAATTGATACTGCCATGTCTGGTCATCACCTTATTGTTTGATGTTATTTTGACAAAATTCTTTACATTTAGAATGTTCTGCTGCAGGTCGCTGAAGACAGTGTATGATGACAGAGTCATCAGTTTTATCAGGGGTCTCTGTTTAATAAGCATGAGATCTACAGAATACACTGGTAAACAAATATTGATGTAATTAGACAGCAGTACAAACACATATTTCAGATCCTATTATCCAAAATGTGAATAATATCAGCAAGTTAAAGTTGACTTGCAGGGACACCCAACATATATATAGCAAGGTACCAGTTAGTGTGTTTCCACTGATGCTGGTGACTAGTGCATACACAGTGCAGTCTTAACAAACCTCCTGATTCAAAGTAGGCACTATCTTATATGTCTAGTCTGTCTAGGCTCAGTTTAATATAATATTTTTATAGTTTGCCTATGAGAATTTGCTCAAGAATTTTCAATGCATAAGCAAATGTACGAGGAATTGTTTATGCTGTCTTCCGCCAGCTCAAGGAAGTTGCCATCTGCTTCAGACATGCAGGAGAAGAGCTCAACTAACAGCAGCAGACATGTGAATTCCAGAGCTGTTGAGCCAACAATTCCAAAACTGTGGCTATGTCAGTAATTGGCTAACTAGAAACAATCATTAGGTGCTACATTTCTAATAGCAACAACTTGATGGTTATTAATTCCACCCCCCCACCCCACCCCCCCCCCCCCATAAGAAGAAGAATATACAGGGCTCCATTTCTTTGAACATAAAAAGATGAACATAATTTTAAAAACAAAATGCTGAGTGTATCCTTTAGACAAATTTGTCCAGCACTACTAAAACCAATACAATATGACACAGGGATAGATTGTATACCTTCTAATTTTGAAAGAAAGCAATATCTCTTTAAATATCTTGTTTCTTGAATAACTTGATTTGCTGAAGCAAGACAAGAAATTTCCTCAAGCTGTACTCAGTTCATGGCTGCTTGACACTTCTTATTGCAACAGGCAAAGTGAAGTGATCTTTTCCAATCCTCAAGAATAAACTTTTCCATGGAAATAAGTGCTGTGCCTGTTTTCTTCACTGTATCTATCTGTGATCATTTGTACTGTGATTAACAGTGCAGTGAAGGCCTTGTTGTTAAGCTGCCAGAAATTACATAACAGTTAGACAAAAGACTTGGTGAAAAAAAAGGGCTAGTGGTTGGAGAAAACCAAACATTTTCACAGGTGACTTGGCTAAAGATTTAGTTTAGCAACAACCTTTTTTTTTTCTTTGAAAGAAATTGAAGAGAAAAAAAAAAGAAACAAAGACTTATTTTTATTTTTTAAAAAAGATCAGAGAGACTAAGTACTTTAGGAAAATTATTTAGAAACATATCATAAAGTAATTATGTCAGAATGGAAATCTAAATAAAAGCAGATAGGAAGCAAAAATAGCCATAATTATAATCTAGAAAAAAAAAGGCCAACTTAAAAACGGAAGTAAATTCTTTAATCCAGGTTCTAAGAGCCTAACAGCATATTTGAAGAGCAAAATAATATTCATCTTGTCACTCAGCGTGACCTTTGTTTTAAGTTCACATTAAATTTCTGTCTTTGTAAAGGCTACCAATAAGAGAATTCTGGATTCTTAGGGGGATTTTTAAAATATTATTATTATTAATATTATAATTATAGTTGTATCTTATAATATAAACTATAACTTAGGTTAAAGACCTGTCTTTACTCTGAAGAACCCTTTTGATCACTCATATCTTTCTTACAGTTTAATTTGCCAGAATTAATGTTTGGCCAGGTGTGATCTCTGCCTAAACATGTTTTTTTAATAAAGCCTTCTAAGGAAATAAATTTTCTGAGATAATATTGTTCGTCCTTCTTCCACTCCTTCCTTTCCCCTAAGGTGTTGAGTGAACCGGCACTGAGCTAAACTTAGTTATTTAAAGAAAGATTCTTTACAATTTCTTTTTCTTCAATCTGTAAAGAATTAACTTTTCAATTTAATTACATGATAATGCACAAACCACATTTGTGTGCTTCTTAAATGGATAATTATTTTCATTCTGTTTTTTAAAGAACAATTTAACATAAAAATATTGAGAATTATATTATGAACACTGGAATGCCTGTTCTGTGGGTAGTTATTAGAATCACTGAGATACTAGTCTTTAGATTATATTCTATATTAACAGTTGCAAAGAATAACTTCTGAGATACAGTTCATTTCATCGTAATGTATATGTTCTAATGAGTTGTTCCTATTGCTCTTAACTCCTTATAAATAGTACTAGGGACTCAGCAGTGTGTAGTCACAGATTTGTTACAGAAATGAATCTCACCTCTACTTCTGCAATAAAAAAACATGAGTAAGGAAAATATTTTATTTCATTTGCAATGCTAGAAAATAAGAACAACTTTCTTAAGTCCATGAAGCTCCAGTTTCTTTAAAACTATACAGTAGATCCAGTGTGAGGTAGAATGAGTCTTTCCTTGTTCTTCCCCATTATTTAATGTCAAAAGCCATCCTGAATTCCCAATTTTTCATTTTTTCTGTGATGTGTGTAGATAATTTAGATGCCACCTGATTTTTCATCCTATCCTATTCTTGCAATACAATTAAACAATTAAATCAAAAACTCTTGCAGATATTTACAAATTATTTGCCTCTACTTAAAATAATAGTTTTGATTACAGTAATAATGCTTATAATTACATAAGAAATAATTGTCCCATTACACCCTGTTACTCTGTTTTCATTAGTCTTACTGTAAATGGTGTAGATTTCAGGACAACTAGTGAACATCTTCTCAAAATCTCCAAAACTTTCCAACTTACTTTTTACAACATTTGAAGTATTGTGAAGGATTCTGCATTTTCGGTCACAATGAATGGTATAATTGCCTAATAACTAAATAATATTTTGCGTTGTTATTTAGTGTTTTTTCGTTTAGTGCTTGCTGCTTAAACATGGAAGTCTAGATTCTAGTTGAGGAAAAGGCACAGTTATGTCAAAGATTTCCAAATATAAGAGCTCTAAACTTTTTTTTTTTTCTCCCAGTTTTACTAGTGGTTTGCTTAACATAATGAAGGCATAGAATATGGGCATAAGAAATGTGAAAAGTAGTTCAATAACAAGTATTTTATAATTATAAATTGTAATCTAGACATTCAGATTATTTTTTTTTCTAAACCGCATTCTGAGTGGAGGTTCCTTTGAACCACTTTACACTGTGGAATTGGAGTTCCCTGGAAGAAGAGAAATAATCGTTGCACCAGTATACGAATTTGATATAACTCTTGATCTATCTGTCAGTTTTCAAACACAGTAAAGTTGAGTCCCAGTTTAAGCATCTATATGTAAGATTAAGTCTATTGACTCTGCAGATGATTTGGGGGAACTAACAAAAATGCAATATGAATGAAATATATCCTGTGCTGATAGCCTAAACCAAGGCAATCAACCCAGGCAACAATTTTGGCAGTCTCTGCCCAAATTGGCAAAGGCAGAGTTATTACCATCAACTTTACTAGAAATTTCAAGTAATAAGCTTCAAGAATCTTTAGATTAAATTTACATAGAGTATTTCTTTGCCTTATATTTCTCTTTACTTAGATTACTTTTAATAACACGATATTAAGACCTTAGAAATGGTTTCATGAGGCATTTCAAGGAGGTACATGCAATGTTTACAAATGCAACAATCCCCTAATTTTTGTGGCTAGTCTTTACAAATTTCAATGGTAGTGTAGTAGGAATGAATTATATGTTTTTGAGGTTTATGGGTAGTTCTTATAGAGGAGGTTGAAGATGCATATAGTTTTTACATTTTCAGGTCTGATTCAGACAGACAGCTGAAGAGAAAATAGTTGTGTATAAATGTAAAGTTAGAATTAGGTAGATGAAAAAACCAAAAATCACACCCAGAAATTCTTGCTGCTTTTCACATCCACACATATCAATGTAGAGTGCTTTAATCTTGGCATTGATTCTGGTGGACAAGAACTCAAGCTCTTAAAAAGTTACAGGTCATTTAAATACATTAATGTATGTAAAACAGATTTTGGATTCTGATCTGGTTATTGTGCTTATGCAAACAGAAATGAAAGCTTAGTCATTACTGGATATTTCAAGTTTTTGTAAAAAACCCAGGCACTGTACATGAATTTGTATGTGGATGTCTTTTAGGATGGACTGCTTCAAAGGCCATTAGTAAGTACGTAAGATTTTTTATCTTGGTCTTTATGTCAAGTTATCTAGTTTGTCTCAATAAGAGGTAATCACCTACACAGCATGCAAGTCTTCTTTTAAATACCAACAACTGGCTTCAGTCTGGATGTTTTTAATAATTGTAAAGATCTTTCTGTGAATTTACCATTCATTCCATTTCCTGTAATTGTGTCTTGTTACATCTCAGTAACTTTCCTGGTCTTTTGTCTTTATGAATTTTGAATTTTCATTATTCTTGGGATTTTGTCCTTGGGATTTACTTACTGTTGACAGGGCTACCCTTTTCTCAACACTCCAGTGGAGGGTCAAGAAAATTTTCCAGCAGGATTGAGGATAGAATCCAGGAAATTGGGAAAGGATGACCACCCTTTCACATTTATGGGTCTTTAGAGACTTGAAAGGTTCTCCAGTGCTTTTGCATAGCTACCGGACTCAACCCCCTGTCAGCAGAACTACTACGGAAAACAGCCTACCATTAGTTGACTCCTCCCTCTTAGCTGTACAGTTGCAGCTGCAGAAAAGAATCTACAAACTTTACTGCTTTTTGAAGCAGCATTAGCTTTTGAACAAACTTCTGCATCCTCAGGATCAGCCATGGGTGACTATGGTGTAGGAAGTCACATCTCCTCAATTCCAGTGGTATGTCTTCTCTCCCCACAAATTTTAACAGTGTCCTTAAGATACTGAGCTCCAATGGAGACATTTCCAAATGGTGCCCCACAAAGAAACAGATACAGTGAAGCTAGTGATTTTCTACTTCCCTCTCAATTTGTGCTTAAGTGGCTCTTCCACTTCAGGTCCTCCAAGAAATGGTGGGAAGATTTTAACTCAAGGACATCATTCAGTCTTTACATCATTCTTAATAAGTTGAGCTAACATATCCCCCACAGAAAAAATGCTTTAGAGATCTGACAACAAAAGGCTGCATAACACAAGTAACATCAGTTCTGCCAGTTGGAAAGTATTCGGACTTCCATCAAGCCCCGTCTATTTTTATGGCTCTCTGCATTCTGACTACTAAGTAGAAACAGGATTCTTTCAAATTCCTGGGCATTTTGCCACCACTTTGGGCCATGGGGCCAATAAAAATCATTAGCAATACATAAATTTTATCCAGTGGGCTTTCCTGAACATGTGCAAATGTTCATAAGGTTATACAACAGAAATCCACATGTTGTATCTTACATGCTTGGAATGCATTGAGTTTAACTAGTTTAGAATAAGTTCATATGAATATCGTGACATTTTTGTATCAAATTAGGACACATGTGGTTCAAGTACCACAATAAGAATTCTGATTAAATAAACAGATAGCTATTACATTCCAGCAGATAAAATCAAACACTGAAAAAAAACCCTCTGCTTTTTCATCTTTACTGTATTATAGTAACACTAAGCTACAATATTCATGAAAAATCCAGATTTTCTTAGATGGAAATTTGCCTTTTTAAAATAGACAATTTCCATCTTTTACAGAGTTAACATTTCCTGTAGGAAAGCAAGGCACTTGAGATATTGGGGGGGAAGGGGGGGCTGAAATTTACTATTCGGTAACATTTTTATGGGATGTTTTGGACCTATTTGAACACTTGCTTTCTTAACATGACTAACTTACCTGACTTATTCAGTAAAAAGTACATACTACTGTTTAAGTATAAGTTTGATAAACTTGGAAAAATATACCCTAGTTTTGGTTTGTCCTTGCACTATTTTGAAAAGCAAGACAGCTAATGTTTTGGTTTGGTTTTTCACATGTGGGTTTTTTTTATAGATTAGTGTCAAGTAGAAACATATATTTAATGTGAAAATAAAACCAGCAGAAGCAATCTGTAAACTTTTAAAAATAGCAATACCTTAGCAGCACCCAAACTACTAATATGTAAACATGTTGGGTCTGATAAATATGACACTTAATGGAATTCTGCACACATTGCTTTATAATGATATTTTACTTAAATTGTGCAATAACAAAACTGAGCATTTAAACATCCTGGAACACATTTTTGGGAGTACATTTCAAAATCATTTCATAGGTTGTTTTGGAGTTAAATGGAACTGAAGCTGAGCTTTTCTATAATGATGTTTTGCTGTGGCTCTGGCTATCCACCTATACACCCACTTCTAATTCCTTTTTTTGGGCTTTTGAAAAGGGTAGAACATTATTGTATACGGAAGCATCGAGGCAGAGCGCTCCTGAAACAGAGGTGAAAACTAACCATAAAAATTATTTTGCTGAAGAGTTATGATTACGAGGATGATACTAAAATGATTATAAGTACTACCATATTTTAACATCAGTGGATGTTAAAAAATAAAACAACCCCCCTGAAATAAAATCAACACCCCCCTCCAAAAGACCCAGCAAAAACAGTGATGAAAACCACTGTTGCTGAGATGTCAAAACCCCAGAAAGAATAGGAAAGGATTAAAAAAATTTTAAAATATAAATTAATTTGCTATTTTAAGACATTTGATTTGGCCTGAGGAGATTCTTAATTTTTTACGTGTTGCAATCTCATGTTATCATTGAAAATTTTGGAACCTTAGTCTGATTCCAAAAGGCTGTGGAGGAAATGTGCTGCATTTGTTTTCTTCTCATCTTAAGTCATCATGATCTAAGTTTTCTATGATGAGCATTGGTGTGAGAACACAATGTCCTTATAAAATGTGAGAATCTTTCTTGCATTTTGTAACAATATTTAATCTGGGTAGATTGTCAGAATAATTTGTCTATATATCCTATTTCTTCCAGTTATTACTAACACCTTCCTTAATTTATTGCGTAGTTTTCAGCAGTGTAATAGTGATTTAAAAAAATAACATACAATTTAGTTTTGCTAACATGTACAGTATGCTATGCACTCATATAAAAAAAGGCAAAGCAAAGGTGAAACAACTTGAGCATTGACTGGATGACATTAGAAATGCATATTTGATAACAAGTACATTTAACAAATTCATTTTTATTCTTTTTTGAATAAAGCAATATTTTAATCTTTTTTCTCAGACAATTCCATATTTATGATGTGTAGAAAAATTACCAACTAACCACTTAATCATGAGAAGCACAGAGCACACATTTAGATAAACTCAAGTGACCAGTTTCTGGGAAAGTAACACTATCTGCAATGGGAAACATAAAAATGCAATGGTTAATGGATCAACCTTGCTAAGCATAGCAAATTTAGGCTTATTTCTTTATTTGTTCATCATTCATTTACTTAAAATAACATTCAACCTCATTACTTTCAAAACCTGTTCACTTCAAATTTTAATTTGATTATTCGTTTTGTGCCCATTATTTATGGTTAAAATGGTAGTCTTTCAAGTCTAATTTAAATTAAATGAGATGACCCAAGTTTTAATAAAGAGGAACAATGCTTTAAATATCATTGATACCTTGGAAACTTCTATGGGATTATCAAGTAAATCCTATATAAATATATTTTTTATAACAACATTTTAAATAATCCTATAAAAAATTTGTTACTATTACATGCTATGGGAGTTTCCAAAAGAAAGATAAAAGGTGTCTTTTTTATTAAAAGTCTACAGCATCTTTGAGATTCTTTATCATTCCTCTAAAGAAGAATATAGGTAACATTTTTAGAAGACAAACAGGACAGAAAGTATATTTAATGTTTATGTGTATTAATGTACACATATGTGTGTCTGTATATATACACACACGTAACATTTTTTAATTGTTTCTTTTCTGTCTCCCATTTTCCTCCACCTGGTAATTAAACATACCAGAGTTTCATGCTGACTGATGATGTGTTGGACTAACCATTACATGCTTTGCAGCAGCACTTGCTCACAGTACAACCTGACTCATTTATGAGGTTACTTATGTAAGTGTTCTCTAATAACAATAGTGTGTAGCAAGCTAAGAAGTGCTGGCAAGCACCAAAATGGAGTAGAAAGAATGCTCTGAATTGTCACCTACCATCTCTTACATGTAATTATCCTTTATTACATTAGCAAAGTAATTTAATTGTGGATGTTGGTGCCTATAATCACATAGACTGTAGATCAATACAAACTTTCACTTCTACTCCAGATTTTGAAAACAGAATGGTTGCAGTACACAAGCACATTTGCCAATGAAACCAATAACAGATGAGTGTTGCAAACAGCAAGTAACACTAAGACCCAAAGTCACTGGATAGAAGGAAACTAGCCCTCAGCTAGCTCTCAGCACCAGGGACCCACCAGCTTAGGTCTTCTATCAGAAGCATCCCTCACAGGACTCTCTACTGCGCCTTTGTTACATGCATCACTGAAGTAATTTCATTGCACTCTACTGTATTAAGTAAAAGGACAGCATCAGTTACCAATGATCACTCACATCTCTTCAATTTATATTTCATCTTATAATCAGAATAATGCACACCTGGGTTTTTTGTGGTTTATGGGGGTTTTTAAATTTTTTTTTTCACTGGATAACACTATACTATCACAAAATAAATATAATAAGGCCTCCATTGGTTTTACCTACCCACAGATCATTAACAGTTGTTATTCAACTTTCAGCTATTACTATGAAAGTTACATCTTAGCTAGTTCTGGCATGCTATATTCATGATATATTTTCATAAGAAGTAAAAGACAAATTGTTAAAACTTTTAGCTTTTAAACTTTTATTTATTAATTTCAGTTTACTTCTGCTTTAAAGTGAGAAAGTGCGGATTTGTATTTTTCAACTGGAAAAAAATTTTAACACTAAAAATCTGTTATTAAGATATAAAAATTCTTTTGTCTTCTTCAAGGATTATAATTAATGTTAAATCTAAATAACTGACATAAAGATCATCATTATATTTCAATTTATTTCAGTAGACTTCTTATGTATTGTATTTGTTTTATTTCTGCACAGAAAACTTTGGGACTTCTTTTAATTCTCCAAGTTCAGATAAGAAGAATTGTATGGAAAATCAGGTAACAAGTTCTGACAAATATAACAGTTAATCTTGGAAACATGTAACAAACTTTAAGCACTTTACCACCAGTAGCAAGCAGTCTCTGTTATCGGTACTCCTATGAATACCTGGCACAAGCTACTCCCCAACATATTTTCTCTTTCAAAAGAAAACATTACTCAACCCTAATCTAACTGGTATTGTGGCTGTTGAATGTAGCTGTTTTCTATACAGAACTGCATATTTGCCAGACCTTACAAGCTTTCTGTCAACAGAGCCTTCTAATAGCAGCATTTTGTAAAATCTGGAACATCATTCGGGTTTGAATTTCCTTTAACTAAAACCAAACAGAGTCTTAGGTACCTGCTTTGGAGAAATATTTAGAAAAATTAATAAGAAGCAGCACTGGTCATTATAAAAATCTGTCCTCCAGCACTGTTTCAGGCCCATAGACCATTTTGAATCACTCTGACTGGTTTATTTTAAGTGGTTAATACAGTAGCTTTTAAGAAAAATATCTATGGGATTTACTCTGTGGAACATTTATTATAAAGAGAGTAATAGACCTGCTACTGTGTGAAGGATAGGTCTGTCTTTTGCCTTCCTTTGCTGGTGATAATTTTTTTGTAGCATACTTCTATGAGAACAACTTACTGACAAAGCTGTGTTTAAATTATATATATATATATATCTTGGGAACACTGTTGAGCATCAAAAAGATACCTCTATGTGTCTTAGTTTTTTACTTTTTCTTCTAAATACTGGTACATGGAGCTGCAGAATTATTATGTATAAATAACATAAATTACATAGCCATGTTCTTTTGGGAAAATAAAACATTTCTCATCTGCTGAATAAAATACCTTTTCCACTTTCAAAACTATGCAGAACTGCCATATTTTATACATTAGGGAAAGTTTATACAAGTATGCTTTAGGAAGAAAATATCTGGATGAACAGACTTTATCAGGTGTCAAAACGCATCTGTTGATAAATGGCTTTGTATGTGTTCTGAGTTAACATTAATCATAAAAGGAAAGTATGCGTTTTTAATCCAACCTTCTAGAATAATCATGCATTTAAACAGAATATAAATTAACTAGAATACATTCATAAGGCAAGTATTCCAAGATTTTATTACAGGAATAAGCCTGGAACAAGTAGGATTACAACTACAAAAATTACAAATATTTCACTTATTCTTAAAAGCCTGCATATTGTTTAAATTTCAGCTACTTTATTTATTGGATTAATGTTAATTTTATGTTATAAATGGAATCCATTCTCTCTGCCAAAGTGAAACAACTGTGTAATACATTAGGTATTATTATTCATAAATAATAATAACAGGGTCCTGCTCTGTCTTACAGTTATGTGCAGCTCTGTTATGTACCTCTTAAAGGTGGTATTTGTTAGAAGCAATAGAAGACTTATTTTGTCATAAAACAGAGCAAAGAGGAAAAAAAAACAACTCTAAAAAGAATGCAACATTAATGACTGGATGACAGATCTATGTGTGTTTCTCTGTTCATTAATTTGTAAATTCATTAAACTTACATTTTTAAGGTGTTTTAAAGTCATAGAAAATGAGGCTAAAAACCTTTCCGAACACTTCAGGAATTAATCTGTGGAAATTGCCTCCTGAAGAGAGGGTCACTATGTCTAAACTGTTCCTGACAGATGTTTATCTAACCTGTTCTTAAAAGCATCTAAAGATAGAGATTCCACATCCTGCCAGAGCAATCAGTTAAGTTCCTTAAATCTCCTCATGGCTGGAAAATTTTTTCTTATGTCAAAGTTAGATCCCTCAATGCAACCTAACCTATTTCTTTTTGCCCCTTGGAGAATGTTTTATTTATTCTTCTCTGCCATAATCTCCCATAGATTTGAAGACTGTTATTTTGTCTCACTTTAGTTTTCAGTTCTTCAGATTAAACTAGCTGAATTCCTCAGACTTCCCTCACAGGCAGTGGTTTTCTAGACATTGTTGTAACTGTCTTCCAGACTGTGTCACAGTGATCCAAATCTTTGTTTAAATGTGAAGTCCAAAACCAGGCAAATGACTCAGCCATCTCACCCATGATGAATAGATGGGAAGGATTTGCTGAAATGCCTAATTTATGCTAGTATTCATACACTGGTGTGTGTTCTTCTAAGAGCAGGTCAGGTGCAATAGGTGTATTGGGAGTGGTGATTAATCATCTGGTACCCATGCAACTAGGAGATAGACACTTAGGAGCAGATTCATCACCCCTTAAAAATTAGATGACTTGCTATTAAGACTACCTCTGCAGGCTGAGGAACAAACAGCCATTCTAAAGGTAGCACTTCGTCTGCAGGTTAGGTCAGCAATAGCCCATGCAAAAGGCATGAATTATTTCCCATTCAAGCCTAAAGAAGAACTGCTTTTTGTCTGAGAACTTAATCCTGGCTCATTATATTACCACTTGACCGCAGGAAATCTCCCCTTTCCTTTAGGCTTGTGCTTGATGTGATCAGCATGAGCTGGGGGTAAGGGAGGGAGCACTGCCACCTCACATTTCGTCAGCCAGTTGCCAGGACTCACCTCTGCTTTTTGCTGCTCTGGGTACCTGTGTCTGTGGATCCAGCACAGCTACTTCATCTGCATGCTTAGTAGCTGTGCCACAGATTTCAACACAATATGAAGCATAAAATATGTAGTAGTGCTGTGACAGTTTATTCATTTGTCTTCCTGGCTTTTTAAACAATTAATAGATAGTTAATCTGGCTAGTGTATACAAAAACATTTTTCATTCTAAAATACACTATTCATACTCTGTGAGAAGTACATGTGCCCTGTTTGCCTTTACTAAAATAATAAAATCCAAAGTCTGTTTATAAAGTGAGATTAAATCCATTTTCTACTTCACCTAAACACAGAGACTTTGTGATCCAAATCCCTTGCTGGTATACTACAATGTGGTATATCCCTTGCTCTCTAGACAAGCATAGTTTTTGATTTTTTTTTTGTCTTTATTTGACATTCTTTGGGATAGTGCAGATTTTATTGTATTTTACTCTATGATTCTAATGCAGAGTCCTTACTGAATTATCTGTTTTTTCCCTCACAGGACCTCAGCCGATCTTTAATCTCCCGCAGAAGTAGCTCTTGCCGTCTCAAAACAAACAGATCTGACATTTTGCAAGTACGTTGTTCTAATCCACTAGTTCCCTAACTAATATCAGTTGTGGAACAGAGTTGATTAGCAGCTCTGCATGGAGCCTCTGCCTGTTTGCAGAGCTGTCAGCTCCTGCCTACACCAGTGTATAGCAGAAATGGACTTAAAGTCAACAGTGTTGTCACACTGAAGATAGGGAAACATGCCTAGATCAATTTAACTTGCAAGCAATTTTTTAAAAGGATTTCATAATGTCAAACTGTTTATTTTCAGTGAGAAATTACAATAAAAATAGGGAAAGAAATAGTTGTAAGTTTAGACTCAATATAGTAGCACAGAAAAGGAAACCTAAGAAAAGTTTGACAATTCTGACATCCATGGAAAAATGCTTAAATCTTATATAATGATGTTATAACCGAGAAGGTAATAATATCAGCTCAGCTTAATGATGTAGCACAAGATCATTATTTAAAGCCTATCAAAACTACTCATAGGTTCTTCATTAGTTTAAACTATGGCCTATTTTTGCAGATCAATTTAAATAAAGAATGATACATGCTTTTTGGATTTACTTCTACCAGTTCAAAACCCTTTTCATTCAATGCAAAAAAGATAGCTCACATATATATTCACATGTATATGTGTGTGTATATGCTTATGCATACCTGCTGGTTTTTCATAACAGGATAATTTAAGGCCAGGTATGTGAATTAGAAAAAAATAATTTCTGACAGCATGAGCTCAAGAAAAACAACATCTGTCTGGGAACTAGGAAATATCAATGATTTACAGTTCTAGCATCACATTGTGATATGTTGCTTCATTTTACAGTAATTTACAGCATTTAATGTTGTACACAGATTATTTTATGGTGATGTATTACACCATAAAATCAGTAAAAACAAATGCAGACAATGTTTGATTTATATGAAACTTTGAACTGTGAGATTCATGTAGAATAGGAAGGCAAGCATCAAAATAGTTCTTTGGGAAAAAAATGCTTACAGAAATAATGTTTTACACACACTTCACTGGCTTATAGTAGTACAAAACTGCATAACACATGCCACCACACAACTGTCCTTTTCTTTATGACATTTCTTCTTTAGAATTTGTACAAACTGAATCTAATGAATTATAACATAAATTTAATAACCCCTTGTTCTTGTAGTAGTTTTTAAGACATGACACCTTTCTACTACGGAATGTTTGTTTGGATTTCCTGACATTTCCTAGGAAGACAGAAAATTGTCAGGCATTTTCTAGTTTGTCTAGAAAAGTTCACTATACCAGTTAAAAAGCAGAAATATCAAAGTTGCTGCATATCTGGTGGAGAAAAGACAATTTGCAAACCCTCATAAAAGATTATGTTTCCCTGTCAAAAAGGTCATGTATACTAACTGTGTGTGGTCTAGAAAGTAATAATCATGTACAATTTGCAGATGAAAAGTGATCTTAAGTCCTGCAATATCATTTATACTGCCACTTAAATCTTATTCTAAACTTAATTATTGAGATTTATCCCAGGATATTTTATAGTATCTTTCTGTTTTTGTTAAAAATACTGTATTCTCAATAATTTTTAAGAAATGCTCACTCATGTATGCATAATATACCTATCTTTATATACCTAAAGATATAGACCACACACATTTGTATTCCTACATATATTTCTTTCTATTACTTTTTGAATTTTAAAATACTCCTAATAATACTACAAAAACCCCTGCTGTTCTCATTCTATAGAAGCGATAGTTCAATGTCAATATTTGCACAGGATATTGAATAACTTCCATCACAGTGGTAATGTCTGACCCAGCAAAGAAAGGAGTTTACATCTTCTCCAGTGAATAATATCTCACTCTGTGAACTTAATTGGAGAATCTGAGCAGACAGGTACTGCTCGATAAGAGTAAGTTCCTCAGAGTCAAGCCTAAAATAATTAAAAATAATACTTTCTGCACAGTTACTTGTATACATCACTTTATATGCTGAGAATGCTGTACAAAACCAATAATTCATTTTTTCCATCTTTCACCAATTTTATCTTTAAAAAAATATCTTATTTTTCCTTGTTTTTATTCTCCTACTAGTGGTTTTATATCAGCTGTTCACCGTGTGTGACTTCTCTGTGATTTGATAATCACAGTATTAAGCTCCATATGCTGCAGGGATGTCTCAGAACCATGGTACAGATAAGTGTGTAATGAAAAATCTAGACTTGATTGTCCTTTGCAGTTAGTCCATACAGTTTAGAAAATGTGTTTTCAGTGGAAAAATACTATATATTTTAAAATGGAAGATACCCATTGCATCTGGAAAAGTTACTTGATCTACTTATTAACTAAACTGATAGATGAGGACTCTCTCTAGCATACTACAGATAGGGGCGGTTAAAGGATTCTTAGCCATGTACCAAATTAATTTTGACAGAATGAACCTGGGTCAGAGGGAAAGGTTTGGGGAAAATGTGATGGAAATATGATGGCTTGCTTCATCTATTGTCTCCAGGGAAAAATAAATCTGGTGGGAAACTGTGGCCCATGTCTATTATTGTCCCTTGCTACTCCAAATATCATGATGAAGATCCCACTTCCTTACTGACGAAAGCAGAGGCAATGTTGCGTGTAGTGTGTTTAACCTACTTTATTTTCAGTATCTGAACTATTTTTATTGGGAATACAAACTTCTGGGTTTCTAGGTTTTAAATTCAGTTGTCTAGGTTCATTTGCTTTTTCTACATGTTGTTGATGTGCTTCAAAATTAAAAGGTTAGGGATAATGTGCTTTCATTATTAAATATAATCATAAAACTGAACTCCCTGATGATTCACTTTAGCAATATTATTAGGTCTGTTGGCTACCGTAAAGTGTGGTAGGAATGAACAAATTCATATTAATCTCTTACTAATTAGCAGCTTTCTGTAAAATCACAGCGAGATGTAAGAACATGAATATGGAAAATTGGTTAGGGAAAATACAGACTGTGTTAAAAATGGCAACATTATAATAGATACTAAAACTAATTATGCTAGGATCTTTGAGACAGTTTAGTTACCTTTCCATCCATTTATTAAAAGCAATCTGACATAAATTCTGTCAGTTATGGAAACTCATTTGAATAACAGGTCATAAAGAGAGTTAGTGCCTAGAAGTAGATTATATAAACACTTGCAGGATACTTCTGTGCTTAACGTAGACATTAAGAGGATCACAAGCCCCTTATTAATGGCACCAAAGTCCTCTTCTAAATTTAGTCCTGTCTGGAAAGAAAAGTACACTTGGAAGAAAAGGTTCAGCTATTTTCTATTCATTTTCATAGGTCTTTCTATCACCACCTAGAAAACATAATGCTACCAGGTTAAAGATAGCCTATTATTTGGCTTTCTGGATATCATCTGTTAAATCTGTTCGGTTTTCTGCTATAACAAAAATAGTACCACTACTGACATATTGAGTAAATTTGACCACCCAGTACTATATATTTTTAGAAAGCTTTTCCATCACTAAAAGCAAATTTAAAATCTCCCACTGGTAGTCGTAACTATATCTTCACTAGAGTTTAAACAAACTCGTCTTTTAAATATAAACACCATGATAGGAAACAGTTAAAAAGCTTATCTCATAAATATCCAGAAATATTACATATTAGTGTAAACTTACAATATCTGATATAGCAGCTTGGTTTGGGGGATATGTGTGTTTAGAAGGAGAAAATAACAAAACTGTCAAATGAAAGTTAAAAGTTGTTAATACAAGCTTCCTTTATTGACTCTGAAGAGTTGTCCTTTTTCACTTTCTGGTTGCCCACCGGCTCTGACTTCCCTCATCAGACCCTCCAAAGACAACTGAGCAATTAGCCTTTGTATTTGAGGCTAATTACCAACAAAACCCAGCTGACTATTAAAGGACTACATAATCACTATTTGAGTACAGAGGACACGAAAAAAGTAAAAATAAAAAAGGCTGGACAAGGCAAACTTCCATACTTTAGGTGTATTATATTTGTTCATCTAGTCACAGCATATATAAAATTCTATTAATTAATCATGCAGGTGCAGTTATCTTTACTTATCACGAGTATGGTGAAGGCTTTCCTAATAATTCATTTTTGATGCTGTTGCTAGGTAAAAAAATGTGTTCTCATTGACTGATTCAGCTTTTCTCTGGAAAGAAATTACCTCCCTTCCAAACTGTGAAATCAAAGAGTACTTGAAATGAAAAGTGAAATTTTCATATCAAACACTTGCAAAGGAACAAAAGAAAACAAGAACTAGAGTGAAGTAAAAATGTCAGTAATTTTTATTATCTTAAAGCATTTATCCATGACACACATTATTAAAAAGGTTTGAATTGTATGTGACTGTCCTGGTTTTGGCTGGGACAGAGTTAATTTTCTTCACAGAAGCTAGTGCTAGTGCTGTGCTTTGGATTCAGTACTAGAAGAATGTTGATAACACACTGATGTTTTCAGTTGTTGCCAAGCCGTTCTGAGACTACTCAAGGAATTTTTGAGCTTCTCCTGCTCGGCCAGGTGCATAACAAGCTAGGAGGGAGTACAGCACAGCTAGGACAGC
>BOSO01030719.1:3565-21624 GCA_018403395.1 Gorsachius goisagi | reverse complement strand
TGCTCGGCCCCGCCGCCAGCCCTGCGCGCCGCCAGCCGCCCTGCGCATCTCGCTGGCCCCACCGCCGCACCATGAAGGCGCTCCTCTTCGCTGTGCTGGCTGCGGTCCTCTGCGTGGAGAGAGGTAAGGGGATGGGGATACCCTCCCCCCCCCCCCCCCTCCATCCCACCCCCCTCCGGCCACCATCACCTCTCCCCGAGGTACCCCGGATCCTCCCCAGCCTTGGCTTTGGGGAGCAAAGTGGTGGTGCGGCGTCTTTCAGGGTGGACTCTGGAAGTTGGAGGTTTGCGGGGGGATGGGGGGGGGGGTGAGGGGGGGCTGTGTGTGTGCGTGTGTGGGTTGCAGAGAGGGCCTGGGGGGACAGGGCTGAGCCGTGCCGGGGTTTGGTGGGGGGGGTGGAGGGGTGTCTTCCCAGCAGTGTCCCCCCAGCAGTGTCCCCCTTGAAGCAGGAACTTCAGGGCTCCTGTCCCTCTTGTGTATAGGTGTGTATCTTCAACTGGCCATCTAGATATTTTGGAGCTTTTCCTATTTGCAAGCTCGAACAAAGACCAGGGCCGGCTTCGCTCCCCCCCCCCCCCTCCATAGAGCGCAGCGAGGCGGGATAACGGCGCCGAAATGGGCTGAGATGCAGCCGAGGGGAAGGAGGATGGAGGGGAGATGGAGCCCAGCCCTGGCAATGGCTGATGGAACAAAGTCTGGGTAGAGCCACTCCTGATCCTGGCTCCTGCCGCGCACCCTCCCCCCGCCCCCCCCCCCCCCCCCCCCCCCCCACCCCCCAGCATTCTTTGGGGCAGCCTGTGGTGGCCCAGCATGTGGGGAAGGTGACACACACACACACCCCCCCCCGCCCCCCCAAGGGACAGTCCCCTGTGGAGTGCATCTTGGGGCTGCCACCCAAAAGCTGGGGAGAACGTGCTTCCTGTTGCTGGGCATTCAACTGCAAGTTGTCCCAAGTCGCCGGGTCTGCAGTCCCCGCCTTCCCAACGATTCCATTTCTGACTATCCAAACTCCATGGGGCCGTGGAAAACCCCATATTGTTTCCATATGTCTTTGCTCGGAGAAGCCAAACAAAGAGCAAACAGGAGAGTTCTGGGCTTTCTGAGCCCTTGCTCAGGAAACACGGGCCCTCTTTGTCTCCTTCGGACACCGGTGAGAAGAAACTAGTTGTTTGCTGCCCTTCCTGTGCCCCCCTGGCAGTGGGGTCTGGGAAGCAACTGGTAACTCAGGCGTTGGGTCTCCATCAGAGCCCAGCTGGCATGTGCTCAGTTCTTGCTGGGAGGATGGGCCATGCAGGCCAAGGCAGGAAGGGGTTTCACTTTCCCCCCTCCGAAAAACCTTTCGGCTTGAAAGTAAGTTCTTAGCCAGGCAGAAGGGTTTGTTGTAGGTAGCTTTATCCCCAAATGCATCCTTCCAGCACATTCAGGGGGTCTTTTGCAGAAAATCTTTACCACCTGGTCAAAGTGCCCTGAAGATCTGGCGTATGGTGCATAAGGATATTGCCAAAGAGCGATGGAAAAGGAAAGAGTGTTCGGCATAGGGACCGAATGAAGAGCTGCCAAAGCAACAGCATTTTTCACCGGTGCTGCTGAGCTTCAGAGCGGGCTTTTAAAGGCTTTTTTTTTTTTTTTTTCCCCCCCCTGCATTGCTCTTTGCAAGGATAGATTCAACCCCCTACCTGAGGAATTCCCCCAAATGATCTGCTCTGTTTCAGAAGCTCTTTGTTCCTTGGAGGAGCTGAGCAGCAAACAAATAAACACATAAATTCTTCCTGTGGAAGAATGCTGCATTTTCTGGTTGCTGAAAACGAGGCTTCCCTTTTGCATTGCTCACTCTTGGGCTTTTTTTTTTTCCTTTTTTCCCCCCCTCTTTTTTTTTTTGTAACCTTGAGCTCCAACTCTTTGCTCTGTCTCCAGCTGTGTTAAAATCATTCTGCACCCCTCTTGTGCCTTTTGTCTAAAGCACTCAGCCTGCTTGCTCTCTTCCCTCTGCAGTGGGTTGCTTAGCTGTTTGCTGGGGTAGAAAGTGGCGCTAGTTATGACTGCGTATTCCCTCTCTTAAACTACGGTGAAGGATGTGCCTCTCCTGGAAAGGTTTTGGCTATATTCAGACAAGGGGTAGTAGTTAGGTGTGACAAAGGGAAACACGGAGACAGGTAGGAGATCCTGTGGTAAGAGCACGGATTTAGTCACGTGGCAGCGAATTTACGGGCTAAAGCCACTTTTCTGTGTGCATGCAAATATTTGTGATGTGTTTGTATCTGGAACCTCTAAGCCTGAACAAATAGCACGGCACTACTCAACTCGTGTGTTCGGCGTAGTGAGCTAACACATATGGGGACATATGTTCTACCATAATGACCCCAGGAAAGCCTATAATCCACTTCATTCCTGCTCGCAGACGGTTCCTGTGAAATGGGATGAGTCAATTTGTCTCCTCGCTTTGCCCTCGAGGTGGTTGCAAGGAGAAGGGTTTGGGACAGGTCACCCGAAACTTGAGAGCAGAAGCATGCGGGGGACAAGGGAGCAGGAGAGAGCTGGGCTTCACTCTTCAGGTCCCAGGCTGAGTTTTGGCCAGTGAGGTCAAAAATGCCACCCATGGAAATGCTCTGAGGGCTAGCAAGGGATGATGACAACCTGTAGGCTCAATGGCTGGCTCCATCCTCCTCCCCCTCTCCTAGATCCAGAAGATGAATCTCTTCTGGGGCTTTTGACTCAACTGGTGGCCCTGTAATCCTGGGTGCTGTGTGTAGGTTGTGGCCACTGCGTTGGCATGCTCAAGTAACTCTGTTTTGTTGCAAGGATCATTGGCAGACTGACAATCGTTGCAGGATCTATGAGACAGGCCAGGAAATTCTTGCTTAGGGGGTTGTGGTATTGGCTTTGTCTCCAAAGCAGTCATCTGGCTGTTCTGCTGTGACATTCAGGATCATCTGCTTTAATCTGTTTTCCTGAAATGATGTTTTTGTTTTCTTCCCCTGCCTTGGTTGTGGTTGCTCAAAAGTCATTCCTGAGAGCACAATTGTTATTTTTATCTTAATTTTCCCATAAAAACCTTTTCTTTTCCTGAGAGAAACAGGATTGTGAGGAACCTCAAGAGGTCATGCAGACCCATGGCAAAGTGGGACAGCTGCTGACCAATATTTGTTCAACTTGTTCTTCAGAATACTCCATGACAGGGACTGCTGAGCCTCAGCACGCTCTACCAGGGCTTTACCGACTTCATCTCCTTAGGATAACCTGTTTGTGGTGGGACTGAAAGAGGTAGGAGCAGGAATGATGCTGCCTTGCGCTTCCTATCCTGGATCAGTCCCTGTTCCATTTTGCATCCTGTAAACACAGAAGAGAAAGGCAGTGCCTCATGGGAGGGCTTGCCATCTGAGTGCTCAAAACTTACCGCCTGTGAAACGTCGGGAGCAGACCTGATCTGTCTGCATATGTAGGTCAACAATTGCAGTGTGGATGTGATGTTCTTGGATGTGAAATACAGAAGAGATCATCTGTCCAGTGCAAAGTGCATATGTCCCTGCTGAGTCACCGGTCTGGGCTCTTTCTCCAACCATTTCCCACCACTGAATGCTATTTTCCAAAGTTTCCTCTCTCTTGGGCAGATCTAAAGGATGAGGGATGGAAGCTGACTGGTGCAGTCCATCCTGCTGGTGTAGGGTAGACCATTTTAGGGCACCTGCCATGGAGGAAGGCTTTCTTTTTCTTTTTTTTTTTTTTTGCTATCCCCCTGCTCCAAATTAAAAAGGTTGGTTGCATATGCTGCCTTTATAGAGCTATGACTCTCTAGGTAGTGGGACAGTGCAAGTCCTTGCAGGTCTTTCTGCCGTGCTTGGGTTGCTCTTGCTGAGCAATTATTTCCACTATATGTGCTAGCTCAAGCACAGCCTGAGCTTTGTGCCCTGCTGCCAAAGGCAAGTCACCGAAAGCTCGAACCCCTGGTCACGCCTGGAGCATTTCCCGTCAGTGTCCGTGGCAGTTGAGCTGAATAAGCCCAAATTTCAGACTCCAGATTGTAGGCCTGAACTTGCCTCTGTTGTTCAGTGTCTAGTTGGCGGCCCTAGCTTGAACCCGCTCTTGGTGCAAACAGAAGCATGCCATAAAGTACCAGGCTGACCAGCCGTTGTATTGAGGCTTTAGCTGACAGTTGATCCCGCCGAGAGCTCAAAATGTATCCCTTGTGCTTGAACTCTTCACTTGGCCAAATTTTGGGGGAAAAAAACCTATTGCAGGTTGATACAGATGGGATAGGGAGTGTGTCTGTAGCCAGATGTGGTGCGTGCTGTGTGTTAGAGGTGGGGACAACCAAGAGGTCTCCCCACCAGCCCCTAACTGAGGTGTGCCTTTCTCTTGCAGCCCACACGCTCATCTGCTTTTCGTGCTCGGATGCGTCCTCCAACTGGGCCTGCCTGACGCCCGTCAAGTGCGGGGAGAATGAAAACCACTGCGTGACGACGTACGTCGGAGTGGGAATCGGTGAGTGGTGGCAGGACCTTCTCTGGCCCCTCTTGGCTGCTCTCTGGGGTCACCTGCTGAGCTGCAGGAAGGCTTTGGCTGGAGAAAGGGGGAAGTTCTGCTTAGCAGCTGAATGTCGGACCATCCCAAGGGAATTTTATGAGGGATATGCTGCCAGACAGAGTCACGTTAAAACCCATGTGCCTGCATCAACGCCAGGAGTCCGAGGGGAATTTCGGGGTGGGGGCGGGGAGGTTGCTGATGACTAAGTGGAAGTGTGGAGGATGCTGCAGGCTTCTTTGTAGGAAAGCTGCAGGGCTGCCCTTCCTGCTTTTGCCCTGTGTTTGGGTTGTTCGTCCCTGAGTCCCACCTTTGCTTCTCTGCTCTCTGTAGATGAGGTGGGGTTGCCAGGAAGGGAAATTGCAGGTTTCCTCCCTAAATGTCAGAAAAGAACGGGGGGGGGTGTGTGTGTGTGTTCTGTGCTTCCCGGCTGTTGCTCCTAGGGAAGCAGGCTGCTCTGGCAGGTCTCCTGGCATCATCACAGAGACGAGAGCCCAGCCTGGCTTGCCTTGCCATCCCTTGCAGGAGACAGGGGTGTTGCATGCTTGAGTTGCACGGTCCGCAGCGCGGGTGGTTGTGCATGCACAAATGGAGGCTGGGAGCTTTTATAAACCCGTTGGCTAATGGTTTCCTATTTCCTGCTGCTAGATGTGTGCTGCGCCTCTCTCGCAGCCGACGTGCAAAATGCAGCCTTCGCTCACGAGTGCCTCCCCGGTGCTCTGTAAGCCCCATGCTCCCCGTCTTGCTCGAGGAGTCCCAGGGTCAAGCTTGAGTGGGATTTTTGAGGTTCTTCACTGGAGCTGTGGTGGCCAAACTTTGGCCGACAGCCTGGAAGGGGTGTCCCTGGGGTGTTGCATGGTCTCTAGAGTCTGTGTGGGAGGTTTTCATGGGTGTTCCTTGAGATGTGTGGGCTGGCTGAGATTACTGTCAGCCTGACGCCGAGAAGCACTTTGTCCTCTCTGTGCCACCTGCGACGCTTCAGCTATTTCAGTGCTGTTATATCCTTTGCAGAACACATGATCAGAAAACCGAGAAACAGTATAAACCTGTCTCCTTTTTGCTTTTCTTCCTTCCCTCCTGCCCCAACCTAAATTCAGGCAGCAAGTCTGGCCAGTCCATCTCCAAAGGATGCTCTCCTATTTGCCCCAAAGGCGGGATTAACCTCGGCATAGCGGCTGCCTCTGTTTACTGCTGCGACTCCTTCCTCTGCAACATCAGCGGTTCCAGCAGCGTGAAAGCCAGCTACGCGGTCCTGGCCTTGGGTGTCCTCATCAGCTTCATCTACGTCCTCAGGGCTCGCGAGTGATGGGGCTGGCCGAGGAAGAGCCGTCTTCCACAGGCTGTTGCAGGTCTCATTAGCCAATATCTTCTCTGTCGCTGTCTGCAAGGAGATCCTCTACTTCTCAGCAGGCTTCCAAGGTGGTCGTTTCCCAGACTTTATGCTCTTCCAGCATTGGAGACCTGAGCAGTTTGGCCAAGCTGTTCTCCTCCTTCTGTGGACATACCCCACTGCACTCTCACACCTCCTTGGCAAAGGTGAATCGTTTTGGAAGGGTTTCTGCTTTTATACCTAATACCCTCCCCCCTCGTTTCTAAGGTTGGTTAAAACAAGGCTGGGACTCGCCGAGAACCGATTAACCCCAGATACCACCCGGTCAAGTGTTCAGACGTTCCTGCCTCTCTCCTCCGTGGAGGTGCCTGGCACCGATGTGTCCCAGCACATGGGTGGTCCGGGCACCGGGAATGCATGACCCAAAGGGAGACACATTCCCGGCCCCTACAGCTGCAGTCTCTTTTTATAAAACCGTTTCATTTCTTCCGATCCTGGGCTGACTTTTCTGGAAAACAAATGACGTGTACCTTGTCCTTCCAAGCTCTGTAAGTGCCAGACCTGAATAAACATGCTCCTGTTGTTACCTGAGATGGGACGTGTGCTGTGTGTGTTTCCTTGCTCCAGACAGAGAGATTAGAAACTCTTTTAGAAGAAACCCAAATATTACAGCCGGCACAAGGGCCTCTTACCCTCTCAAGTGGCTTCAACTCAGCATTCCTTCCAGTTCACCTCTGAGCAGCAAGTCCATCTTCTCCCTGTCCTTTCTGATAAACACCCCTGGGGCCAGCTTGTTTCGCCTCTCTTAGGAATTGCATTTTCCAGGTGCATTTTAGTGAAAAAATTGCCAGTTATTGGGGTCTGAGTCAACGCCATTACTCCTAATGGGGCAAGTGCACTGGGAAGAGGACCTCTAAAAATTAGTCTGTGTATTACAAAGACTTGGTGCCTCGTTTTTCCTGCTTCGGACTTGTGATGGTGATAGACAATGACATCGACACCTCAATGACCCAGGGCAACAGGTCTGTTTGTTTGCAAAATGTAGTGAAGTCAGAGGCAAAGATATCGATACTCAGATCTTTAGGTTCAACCTGCAATCCCTGGCTGATGGGCTGATGGTGCACGTGGACTGCAGAAGGTGACTTCACCACCAAACCTGCCGCTCCTGCTGTCCCTCAGATCCCAGGATCTCCCCAGGTCTTTGGGAAGCGTTGCTTCTGGAAGTTCTCGGCCGTCCTGTGGGATATGTGTTCTCCTGCCATCTCTGCATCATGCTGGTTTCCTTCCTGCTTTGCCTGCCCGTGGACTTGCTAGATACAAAACAAGCCAAAATCGAGCCTTAAACTATCAGGCAAATGCTTGCTGTCACTTCCACTGATTGATCAGAGGTGCATTGGGCTTTTTTTCTCCTCTAGCAGGAAAAATCAGGTGTAGCATTGGCTCTCTTTAGCCATGGCTTCCTTCTACGTGGTTCTGTTTTGTGTCAACAAGCAAACAAAAGCCTCTCAAGCTGTACACACTGTTCAATTATACCGCCAACCCCATTTAAATGTGTGATAAACAGCTTCTTTTGACAGGTGGCATGCAGATGTATAGAAATACTTGCAACAAAACTGGTTACGTGTTTTTTCCTCTTCCTTCTCCCCATCTTTTAATTAAAATGACACAGATGTTAATGACAGCCTTTGCAACAGGAGGGGCTGGTCATTGTGACGTGACCCGCAATTAGGTGATGAGTTTGGTAAGAACGCATCGCTTGTCTCGTTGGTCCTCAGATGTGCCTTCCTCTGGTTAATGCATCCTCCCTCGCCTGCTGGGACCGCAGGGCTCGAGGTGCGCCACAAAACCTCTGCTATGCACATACAGCACAGGGAAAATTGGGGAAAAAAAATAACTAGAAATGGGGTAGATATTCCTTAGCTTCCCTGTGCCTGAGCCTTCCTCCCAAGAGCGTTAGAAACCTCGTTTGCAGGGTTAATTTGTTCCTTGCCACTTGCTGTGAGTAGATGCTGTAGTGAGACCAAGGCAGGGCCCAGAGTGTTCTACCTTGCAAGTAATGGGGCTGTAACTCTTTTCTAGCCACCTGGTAAAAGGTATCTCGGTTTTGGACTCCATTACCCTTACAACACCTCTGCTGTGAGCAAAGAGTTGAACTCAAAAGCCGTCGGCATAGCTGTGTCCTAATGCCCGTTCATGCTTTTACGAGGCTCTTGAGAATGCTGTGCAGGACAAGCCCATGGGCTAAAGCTACGAGCTGGGTTATGAGAGCTGGTTGCCCTCCCCCAGTGGCCATCTCCTTCCTATCTCAGCGTTTCAGAGTTTCTTCATGCCAAGGACTTGGTTATGCAAGGGAACGAGGGCTGGCAGGAAGAACACTCAGCAGGCTACTTACCCTATACAAATAATGAGTTATATTAATGGTATTGCCAGGGGACAGATCTGAAGGTCAGTTCACACGTGTTCTTGAGCCTATAGATGAGGAATAGATTGCATATGGAGATTTTTTTTTTTCCTCTTCACGCTCTTTTTGTCTTTCTCTTCTCCTCATGTGCTATATTCCTCTACATTTTGTATATGGAAGAAGAGGTATTTGCAGTTTTTCCTTTTGAACACATGTGGCAAAGATCTCTTTGATGAATGCATGTATATTTGAGAGAGGGGGAGGGTATGACAGCTTGTCAAATGCAAGAGATGTTATTTAACTGTTTAATCCCAAGCATCGTATGATCGGTTCTGCCAGCTCTCACAATTTCTGGCCCTGCTATAGATTTTTTTTTTGGCCCCCGAGCCCCCAGCACCAGAAATCATGTGAAAACCTCAGCTGTTTGTAAAGCCCAGGAGTGAAAGGCCTGAAAATGTGCAGCTGTAGTAATTAAAAACATTAATAATAAGAAGAAAATAAACAGCAAGTACCAAGCATCTGTAGAGCGTTAAACCTGGTGGCTTGTTAAACCAAAAGCCTGGTTTGGAACTTGAGGGCTACAGTGGGACAGCCCTTAAGTGCTTTGAATGTGTTTACTTGGACTGTGGAATTAGAGCTCAAAATCTCAGCAGAAAACTCAGATCTTCACCTTTTCTGACAAGACGAGAGGTTATGAGGGGAGGCAGTTCCGGACAGGCATAAAATATCCCAGAACAGTTTCCACTGGAAAATAAGAAGAGCTTAAGTCAAATACCTGCCCATTTTGGAGCATGCTAATGAGAAAATGGTTTCTGTGCTTCCGTCCCAGAAATGGCTGTAATTCAATTGTAGCTGCTGCCATCTACGACTACGCCAGCATTGCAAGGGCTCTCATTTTTGGGTATTGACTGTACATGCTCAGCGCTTACTGCGGCACCAGCCCTTCCCTCCCAGGTTCCCTGGGTTTGCTGTTTACCAAAAACGAGGACTTAAAAATGAACAAAGTTCTTCCAACTGTTTTTGAGAATTTTTTTTTCTGCAAAAGGGCAACATTTCTTCTTTGGGAAAACGCAAACCTGATGTGATGTCCTTGCAGAAACAGCCAGAACAAATAAGGCCAGTTGCTTAATCATTACTCAAAGGACCCGCATTGTTACTCAAAAAATGTCCTTGGTTGGTATTAATTTACTCAAGTTATGTGTTATTTGAAATGACTTGCCTCCCAGAGACCCTGTTTGCCATGAAGGAGGCTGTGGTCCCACCACCCCTGTGGGAAGTCTCCATCCCTGGGGGTATTTAAAAGCCTGGCAGATAAGGTGCTTAGGGACAGGGTTTAGTGGTGGGATGGCAGGGTTAGGGGAACGGTTGGTCTTAAAGGTCTTTTCCAACCTAAATGATTCTATGATTCTAAGCCTGGGAGCTCTGGTCAAGCTGGCTGTGCCTCCATGCTGGAATGAGATATAGGCATTCATGCTCTCCTGTCTCTGGGAAAGGCAGATGTGGTGCACATCCGGATGCTTGGAGGTTTAGGGCCCAGTCACAAGCCCCTTGCTCCTATGATCCCAGTCCTTTCGCACCCTGAAGCTGGGCTGTGCTTTCACTGTCATCCTCACTGGTGAGGCGCTGTGGGTCTCAGCTGTTTGGGATGAAGATGGCTCTGAATCCTTCCTTGATCCTGGAGGATTTATTTTGCCCCTGGAAAGCTGCTGTCTGAGGCTATCAAACTGGAATGTGGGTAGACACACCCAATTTTGCATTTTGGGAGTGTTCATGGTGCACAGGGAAGCAAAGCTCTGGGTCGGTCCTGCCATCTACTGGCTTTTGCCAGACCTGGTAGAGATGCTTTGAATCCCAGATCCCACAAGTCAAGGAGGATCCGTTAACACGTGAAACCGTGAGTAGGGAGCCAAGGCTGAGCTACTTTTAATCCGATAATTGCATGCAAAGTAAAGAATCAGAAGCATCAGAGACAGATTGAGTGTTTTAATTTGTCCAGCTTTGCCTTGATAGTGTAAACTGAGAAATGAAAGGCTTAAGAGCCTTCCCAGGACCGACTTTTTCCAAGGGAACACATTTTTCAGCCCAAACCCTACGTTTCATCAAAACCGAAACACTTCATGAAAATATTATAAGGCCAATGAAGTCTTGCAGAAAAAAAAAAAATATTGACACATTTTATTTCAGCTTTGTTGGATGATCTCATTTCACCGAGGCGATTACACTGACATGTTGATTTCACTAATACATGTATGTGAGATTTGTAATTGTGTATTACCTTTATTGTAACAGAATAAGCAGAATAAAAACCCATGGATTCCTTTAAAGATACTAACGTGAGTATAAGTGTAGAGTATGTGACATATTGTTTCTTATACTCTAATAAAAAAATATATGGAATTAATAAAAAAGGTACACTTGGAACAAAATTTTTGGATGGTTCTGCAGGTATTACAGATATTACCTCTTGCTCTGTATGAAAAGAAAGCCTTTGGGTTGGATTCAAAGCCCAGGGCTGGGGGTTGCAGGCCAGTCAAAAGGAGGACAGAATAGACTATAGGGAGGAATAAATCCCTACATGCCATTTCAAGGCCATTGGAGTCTCCTCCTGGTGATGGATAAAGAACAAGGATTGTCTTTGCCTTCAATAGTCATGCTCATAAATATCGTTGACTTGCCCGTGACCCTACTGGGAATGGAGATGGGATTTGTCCTTTGAGCGTGTGCTCTTTCTTGTTGGAGCGGGCGGCTATTTTGGGCACATAATGGCCCCTGTGTGGGTGTCTGTGGGCAGCTGCTCCTCTTCCAGAGCTCCCTGGGGCTGCAGTGCTTGCAGGGCCCCTCTCCTGCCCATGGACAGATGCACGCATGGACACACGGATGTGGGGGGCTGGTTGCTCTGGAGACTCCCTCCCTTGCTTTTCTGAACCGGGGAGCATTCATGCTGCTTTGTGAAGATGTGTCATTCTCATTTTTGTTTAAAGCTTTGTTATTTTGGGGATCCCGGTTGGATCCTGTGGGAGGAGATTATCTTCCCTGGGGAATGCAAGACAAATGCAGAATAATAGCGATGGGCTCTCAGGAGTTTCTTAGGAACAGCCACAGGCTGTTTGAAAAGAAGACTTAAAAATATCTTTCCTCTGGATACCCCCAACCTGGACTATCTTCCTGGGAAAAGCTCTTCTCCCCTGCTCTCCCTCCTTGCAATCTGTATTTTGCAGCCTCGCCTATAGGTGGTTTTGGGAAAGGAGAGCACCAGTGTTGACATGGAGTATTTTTGGGACAAGAGGGCACTGCAAGGTAGGTGGGGATGGAAGAAACCTACCCCCCCAAGAGGCTACACCTCTGTCCTGCCCAGCGTTCCCAGCCTTTCTGTTCACATTGCCTCCCATGTGCCCACTCCTGCTGCTCTGTGGAGACCTGGCTGTCTCTAGACAGGTCCAGGATGGGCTCTCCCTTATTTCAGGTGTTCAGAATGTTCAGGGAAATGGTGCCGTTTCTCCACATCTAAAAGGGCACACAATGTTTTGACCCAGAGGTAGCAGAGCTGCTTCCTTTATTAAGGTCCATATTTCCAGGTGAGCCTTTTTAAGAGATGTAGTAATACCAGATACCTGAAAGTATTTCTGGAAACCAAACAACACGGGCTGTTGCCAATGTTTCTGTTTCAGTTGGCTCTGCAGATGTTTCTCACTGGCATTCCAAAGTCGTGTTGATCATCTCAGGGTATGAAACACCATGTGCTAGCAAATGGCTCTGAAGCAGGAGAATTCCTGCCTCCCCATCCCTGCCCTTTTCTGTCCCTCTGGACATGCCTCTACTCTAGCCGTGGCAAACACAGGTTTTAGAGGGATGAAGAACTCTAGGGCTGGAAGGGAGTCTCCAGAAAATGGGTACATTTGCTATTTTTAACGTGGAGGAGTCAAGAAAAGTGTGTAGGTAGATAGTTTGCAAGTGAAAATTTGAGTGGTGCTAAAGGATGAAAAAAATTACTGAATCAAGGGCTTCACCTTCCTGCCCATGCTGACCCTCTCCACTTTCCCTCTGGTTCCTTTTCTCCCCAGTTCACAGGTATTGAGATCCACATGAGAGGCCATGGGGAGCAAGGGGGAAGATGGCACCTCCAGTCTGCAATGCTGGCCTGAGCAGAAGCCAGGATGGGAGGAGGCTGGAAAGATGGGAAATGTTTTGTGTGGCAACATGCTCTAATCTTCCTGCTTATCATCTCCCAAGAAAAAGAGATTTAAAGCGATTCACGATGTACCTTGGTCTCCTTGGGTTTGGCGATATGGCCCTTCCTCTGACACAGGGACACTTGACCATCCAAACTGCCGTTAAGTTAATAACTTTTGTCCTTTGTGTAGCAAGAGTTAAGCTAGTACGTCTAAAATGTAACACGTAGAGCATCAAACCCGTAGGGGAAGAGGTGTGAGTAGCATGCCTTGCTCTCCTTCTCCGTGCCAGTTAATGCAAACAGCGACTGGGTGTATTGCATTTCACACGGATTCTTGTCATGCCCACATCACCGAGAGCAATGTCGTGTTGTTGTCTCTGAGTGCCAGGTGCTCCTGGTTGCAATTCTGTCTTCTCATTGCTAAAATTACAGGGATGCAGTCACCCGTTCTCACATGAGAGTCTGAGTTTCACGCGAGGACCCCTTCCTGAGCTCAGACCGGTTAAACCTGCTGGTTCCAGAATGGCACCCATTTAGTATCACTGTCCAAACTAGTAAAGGAAAGATGACAGAATACAAATATGAGCACTCAATAGATGTGGGATGGTGGCATCTTGTATGTGGCCACTTTGCAGCGCTTAGGTTCTTTTTAAGGGCAAGGTGCAGCCACCCGTTGCATGTTGGAGTTCAACTCATGGTTTGTTCAAAGCAGCTTAAATAGACTGAATTTTTCACTCTTTTTTTTTTTATTTTCACATGGATGTAGCTCATCCTAAAGCTGACTGGAACCAATTGATTACATAAACTGCATTTTGGAACCAGAGAAAATTAAAAACTATCAAAATAATCCTCAAAATGCCTCCCTTCCTTCCTTGGGAAATGGGCTGGGACCAGGCATTTGCATTTTCTTCTCTTGTCGGAAGGTGGCAGTGGCAGGCCCCAAATCTGCCAACACAATCTCAGTAGGATGTCCTGGGATGGGTGTGTTGACCTATCAGGACCACGAGCCCCTTTTGCTAAGGGAGGTGATGCAGAAAGAAGTTCATCTGGAGTCTGGAGATGAGGAAGAAGTACATTAGCTCAGCATGCTCTTCACAGTATCCCAAGCATGGAGACACCGCAGCCTTTCTGGTCTTCTGTTCTAGTTTTTTAACACTCACGTGGAGAAATATTTTTCCTTATATCTGACAGAATTTCACTTCCTGCAACTTGTGGTCACTGGGTGTCCTCAAGCAGAGCCTAGCTTAGCCTTCTCTTTGACCCTCTTTCATGTCAGATGCTGTTAGACCCCTGAGCCTTCTTCTCAGCCTGTTTTCCAGGTTGAAAAAACCCAGCTCCCTCATAACTCCTCATATTGCCTATGGTCAAGCTGTTGGCCAAACCACACCACAAGGAAGAACTTGTTGGGGATGTGGAGTCTGAGAGCAGCCTTGGCTGCAGTGACCATGAGATGGAGATCAAGATCCTGAGAGAGAGAAACGAGACAAAAAGCAGCATCACAACCCTGGAGTCAGCATGGATTCACAGAGGGGAGATTAATGTGTCCTCATCCTCATAGCCTTCAGTGATGAGGTGACTGGCTTGGTGGATGATGCGAGAGAAGTGGATGTTGTTTATCTCTGCCTTATTAAGGCTTTCAACCTTGTCTCCCACAACATCTTCATGGATGAGCTGACAAAATATGAGCTATATAAATGGACAGTGAGGTGGACTGGTGGAGCAACTAGGCCCAGAGGTTTGTGGTGGGTGGCACAAAGTCCACTTGGAAGCAAGTCACTAGTGGGGTACCACAGGACTCGTACTATTCATCGTCTTCATTAATGACCTTGATGATGTGGCAGAGCTCACCTTCAGCAAGTTTGCAGATGATACAAAACTAGGAGGAGTGGCTGATACACCAGATGGATGTGCTTCCATTCAGAAGGACCCAGACAGGTTGGAAAAATGGGGGAACCTCAGGAAGTTCAGCCAATGGAGATGCAAAGTTTTGCATCTGGGGACGAATAACCCCAGGCACCAGGACAGGCTGTTGGCTGATAAGAGAGAAAGCAGTTTTGTGGAGAAGAAAGTAATGGTCATGGTAGACACCAAGTGCACATGAATCAGCAGCGTTCCTTGGTAGCAAAGAAGGCCACCAGCTTCCTGGGCTGCATTAGGCAGAGCATTGCCAGCAGGTTAAGGGAGGTGATCCTCCCCCCCCCCCTACTCGGCACTTGTGAGGCCACACGGGGAGTCCTGTGTCCAGTTCTCTAGTACGAGAGATACATGGACATGACATACTGGGGAGGGTCCAACAAAGGGCCACAAAGGTGATGAAGGGGCTGGAGCATCCATCCTATGAGGAGAAGTTGAGAGATCAGGGACTTTTCACTCTGAAAAACAGAAGGCTCAGGGGGGATCTTATCAATGTAAATATCTGAAGGGAGAATGCAAAGAGGACAAAGACAGGCTCTTCTCAATGGTGCCCAGTGACAGGACAAGAAGCAAAGGGCACAAATTGGAACACAGGAAATTCCATTTAAACATGAGAAAAATCTTTCTTTACTATAAGTGCGGTTGAACGCTGGGAAAGTCTGCCCAGAGAGGTCATGGAGTTTCTATCTTTGATGATACTCAAACCCAACTGGGCACAGCCTGGGGCAACCCGCTCTAGTGACTCTACTTTGAGCCGAGGGGTTGGACTAGACCATCTCCAGAGGTTCCCACCAAACCTAACCATTTTGTGATTTGTGTGAGTCTTGCTGCTGGGGTGTGCGGGGGTGTTTGTGCTCCTCTGCTTTGTGATAAGCGCCCATGAACTGCTCTTGTCTCCCACAGACCTTCCTTTGCCTGTTTGCCAGGGGCTGAACTGCTCACCCAGCTGGGAAATATCACTGCTGGACCTCTTCCCTCACCTTTGTCAGGGAAAAACTCCAGGAGCCAGAAGTTTTTTGGTCAGAGGCTTTTTCCTGAAATCCTCAAGCATCTCGTGGCCAAACCTGGGATGTTTCTTGCAGCTGGTGGGAGGCAGGTTGAGCCTATCACCTGAGCAGTGGGGACATCTTCAAGACACTTAGGTTTTTTACTGTTTTGGGCAGATTGAACCTGGAGACACACTCCTCAGCCAGAGACATGGATATTTTCAGCTTTAGTGCCAAGTACTGAAGCATTAGAGGGAGATGAAAAGAGCTTGAAGGCAAATCTGCTTCCTTTCAGTTAGGTCATTTACTGTTTTACATGCATTATCCTTGTTCTTCCCTTCTGGGTCAATGAGAAGTGACTCAGATAGGAAAGTATCTCTTGTTCATTGGATTAAGTCTTGAAGGAACGTAGGGGATAAAATTAAAGCAGGTGACAGCTAAGCTGAGCAAGATCTCCGTCGCTGAGGCGAGCAGCTCCAGTGCCGGCACAATCGGCAGTGGAGTGCTCTAGTGCGGTGCACAAGGGGGTTTCCTGAACTGGGGAAACCTCAGGAGGAGACAAGAGACCCTCCAGGAGCTCACAGCTCACTCAGCAGGGGCTGGCAAGACCTGGGTGGGTGCAATGGTGGCCAAGCCCCCCCCCCCGTATGAATAAAAGAAGCCCTTGGGGAGCACTAAGGACCAGGAGCGATGCCAACAGGGTGGGCAAACAGGGCATGGCATGTCAGCAGGGGCACGGCATGGCAGTTTGCATGGAAGGGCATTCAGGAAGGGTGCTGAAGCTCTGCCAGGTCAACCAGGGAGCAATGGTATCCAAGCAGCAGAAAGCCATGGCATCTCTAAGCTCTGCACCCACCACGACTGAGGCAGCTTCCCAGGCAGAACTCTGGTGGGAACATGCTGCCAGCCAGGTGCCAAGCTGCAGGCTGTGCCCTGCTCTTAGGCCAATACCGGGTGGCAGCAGTGAGCGCCCCTGTGGGAGCTGCGTCCAGGGACAGGAACTCCGCCGCTGGGTGACAGAGCCCTGGGAGGAGATGTGGAGGATGAGAAGTATCAAGGAGTCTGAGAGAGACATAGACTACTGGAACCGCACCCTGCCATCCCTGGGACAGACCTGTCAGGCAGGACACATGATGCAGAAGATTCCCTATCGTCTCCCCACCTGGCAGACTTTCTCCTGCTTAGGAGCCTGGTTGACTAGTGTCTTGACAGGCAGTCCTGAAGGGCAAAGGAATCCAGGAAGGCTGGACATTCTTCAAGAAGAAAATCTCAAAGATGCAGGAACAGGCCATCCCCATGTGCCGAAAGACAAGCCAGCAGGGAAGAAGACCGGCCTGGCTGAACAGAGAGCTTTGGCTGGAACTCAGGAAAAAAAGGAGAGTTTATGACCATTGCAAGAAGGGGCAGGCAACTCAGGAGGACTTCAAGGATATTGTGAGGTTACACAGGGAGAAAATTACAAGTGCCAAAGCCCAACTACAACTTAATCTGGCTTCTGCCTTAAAAGGCCATTAAAAATGTTTCTATAAAAACAGGAGCAACCAAAGGAGGACTGTGGAGAATCTCCATCCTCCATTGGATGCGGGGGGAAACACAGTGACAAAGGATGAGGAAAAGGCTGAGGTACTTAGTGCCTTCTTTGCCTCAGCCTTTAATAGTCAAACCAGTTGTTCTTGGGGTACCCAACTCCCCAAACTGGAAGACAGGGATGGGGAGCAGAGTGAAGCCCCCATAATCCAAGGGGAAATGATTGGTGACCTGCTATATACACAAGTCTATGGGGCTGGATGGGATCCACCCAAGGGTACTGAGGGAGCTAGCATGAAGTGCTCACCAAGTCACTTCCCATCATTTATTAGCAGCCCTGGCTAACTGGGGAGGTCCCAGCTGACTGGAAGTTACCAAATGTAACACACATCTAAAAGAAGAGCCAGAGGGAGGATCCAGGGAACTATAGGCCTGTCAGCCTGACCTTGATCCAAGGGAGCAGATCACCTTGAGTGCTGTCATGTGGCATACACCGGACAACCGGAAGATCAGGCCCTGTCAGCATGGGTTTCTGAAAGGCAGCTCCTGCTTCACCAACCTTATCTCTATGACAAGGCGACTGGCTTAGAGGATGAGGGAAACGCTGTGGATGTTGTCTACCTGGGCTTTAGTAAAGCCTTTGACACAGTTTCCCACAGCATTCTGCTTGAGAAACTGGCTGCTTATGGCTTGGATGGGCGTACTCTTTGCTGGGTAAAAAAACTGGCTGGATGGCCAGGCCCAGAGAGTTGTGGTCAATGGAGTTAAATCCAGATAGTGGCCGGCCACAAGTGGTGTTCCCCAGTGCTCAGTGTTGGGGCAAGTTCCGTTCAACATCTTTATCAAAGATCTGGATGAGGGGATTGAGTGCACCCTCAGTCAGGTTGCAGATGACACCAAGTTGGGTGGGAGTGTTGATCTGCTGGAGGGTAGGCAGGATCTTCAGAGGGATCTGGACAGGCTGGATCCATGGGCTCAGGCCAATGGTGTGAGGTTCAAGAAGGCCAAGGGCCAGATCCTGCACTGGGGTCACAACCACCCTATGCAACTCTACAGGTGTGGGGAAGAGGGGCTGGAAAGCTGCACGGTGGAAAAGGACCTGGGGGTGTTGACGACAGGCGGCTGAATATGAGCCAGCAGGTGCCCAGGTGGCCAAGAGGGCCAGCGGCATCGTGGCTTGTATCAGGAGTGGTGTGGCCAGCAGGAGCAGGG